>JAYKAV010000223.1:1208241-1226313 GCA_035582835.1 Phoebastria nigripes
AGCGCCGGTGTCTGTGCTGGAGCGGGGGGGAGGCCGGGCCTGTGTGAGCGGGCGGGGGGTGCTGCAGCCGTCAGGGCGCCGGCTGTGACGGGGTCGGTCGGTCTGTCTGTCTGTCGTCTCTTCTTTTAGCAACTGAAGCAGCAGCGAGACAAGCTGAAGCAGTACCAGAGGCGGATAAGCCTGAACCTGGAGAGAGAGCGAGCGTTGGCCAGGCAGCTGCTGAAAGAGGGCAAAAAAGAGTGCGTGAGGAGGCCCCGGCTCTGCCGGGGGGGGCCAGGGCCGGGCAGGGAGCGCCAGCGCGAAACAAAGGGTCGTTTTCCTGGAGAGGAAAAGTTACTGAATCGCAGGCACTGATGAGCTGTGGAGATACTTACAGATTATTCTTTCAGAAAGGAAGTTTAGTTTAAAGTTTTATGCCTGCAACCAAGAGAGACTGCCTGTGTTCCGCGGCTGGTGTCAAAACAGGTCTTCAAAAAGTGGTTCCCTTTCTTTACCAGAGTGTCAGTGGCACGTACGTATGGATGGATGGATGCCGTGCCGGTGGCCATCTCTTACGTCTTGTTTTGAGTGTGTATCATAAGCCTTTTGTGCAAGGACTTCGTTTTGCGTTGCTACAGCACAGCTGGCCCAGTGAAGTCCTAAGCCACAACAAATGTAGCTAAATTTTCAGGTACCAGACAGCAAATTTATGATTAATTTGCTCATCCTTATTCTTCACAGGAGCAGTTTAGAGTTGTCATTTAATGTGCGTGTTTTTTTCCTCTTCTGGAAGAAGCACAAAACAAATACAGCTTTGATGTGATTCTTTTAGGCTTATTTGCTTTCGTCTGTGCTGAGTTTTCCTCCTTCTGTTTTCCTTCAGAAAAGCCATGCTCTTGCTAAAGAAGAAGCGTTACCAAGAGCAACTTCTAGATAAAACAGAAAACCAAATCAGCAACTTGGAGCGGATGGTAAGCGAGAATCAGTTGCTGTACGCTGCGAGTGGTATAAGTCTTTTTTCTGGGGTGGGTGTTCCTTTTGATTGTGTGGAATTGTATTTTCACTGTCAAGTCCTAATGGGAGTTGAGTCCTCTGTCCGAAGGGCAGATGTCTCTGAAATCGTATGTATGCCGTGACTCTTCCCTAAAGAACCAAGTGGTGAGTATGTTTTGAGTCTGTAGTGCAGGTTACATATTAAATACGTGTTTTGTAAATTAGTGAAACTTCAGTCACGGTGTGGACAGCTGCAGTAGAAACTTCCTCGGGCTTGCCTCRGTACCTTGATTTTAGAAATGAATGTGTTTGTTCTGGGGTGGCCATGGAAACTATGGCCTCAGCTTAGACTGTCAGCGGGAAAATCAGTTAAAGGGCTGCTGGATGTGCTTCTGCAGCTGCCTGTGTTAAGGCTTTTTGTGTGCATGTTTCTTGCTGCTGGTATAATTTAAGCCACTGCTCACTGGAGAAACTTGGCTCTTGACTGATTTCTCCTTGCAGTTTCTGTGGGGATCTTGGCAGTCTGCATCTGACTAACGATGGGAACGTGACAGCCTGTGATGCTTCCCCCTCTCCTTCCTGTTTCAGGTCCAGGATATTGAATTCACCCAGATTGAAATGAAGGTCATTGAGGGTCTGAAAATAGGCAATGAATGTCTGAACAAAATGCACCAGGTATGCGTGGCCAAGTCAGCTGAGCACGCTCTTGCCTTGGACTAGGCAGAGTCCTGAGTAGGTGCTGGTAGCTGTCTCCCCGCAGGCCTCACTCATGCGTGGATTTTTGGCTCTTTTATTCAGGTTATGTCAATAGAAGAAGTAGAAAGAATAATAGGTGAAACCCAAGATGCTGTGGAGTACCAGAGGGTATGTACTGTGTGCGTGAGTAGTTGTGAGCAGAGACAGCCTGCCATATAGAGCTTCTCTGATGCGCGCTATGTTCCCGGCCTTATTTTAGAGGCAATCAGATTGGGAATTAAATCTCAGTTGTTGGTTTTCCAAGTACCCCTTCACCCCATGTTTACATTGCTCTCCTGTGTGCATGCACCATGCTACAAGCCATAGAGCTGCTTCTGCTACGCTGCTGTTGACTGGAATGTCTTTTCCTCTGTTTCATAGCAAATAGATGAGATGCTGGCTGGCAGCCTGACTGAGGAAGATGAAGATGCCATTCTAGAAGAATTAAACGCTATTACTCAGGTAGGACTAACCTGATGTTCTTGTAATTACTTTTAATCCACATTTTCAGAAAGCTGTTTGTAATAGGGGAGAAAGTATCTTTTTCCTCACAGTCGATARCTTATCTTATTCTGCCAGAGATCTCAATCATACCTGTTTGTGCCCCATTCCTGTGTCGTCAAAGATCAAGCTAATCACTCCACACACAGGGGTCATTTAAAAATGGGATGCTTTTAAGGGTTGTGCTTTATTTGCTGTCTGTTACAGTCAGCTGATCTCTGTTCTTACTGGATATCTATTCCACTTCACCAGATGAAGATCTTGAAAGTCCTGGATCATGCTTAGATAACAGAAGTCCGTGTATGTTATCATCCCCACCCATCTCTGTGGTGCCTGTGGCTCTTCCAAACACTGGCTCGGCTTGGCTTCGCTGTAGGAAATGTCCAGCCAGTGGAGATTGAGGTGGAGAGGCTCTGCAGCTAGCATTGATTTGAGGAGACTCATAGCTAATACAGGGTCCTATTAAGTCTCATGTAATAATTAAAAAAACCCCTTGTTCTCATTTACTGGACAGTACTGAAACCCATAGCCCTCCTGCAGTTCAGTTTGTATGTGAAATCTCTGATTATTATTCTGTTCCCAGACAGTCTTTGCAGAAAACCGTGGTGCAAGGGTCTGTGACCGCTGCCTAGTATGTGGGGTGTGTGTCACGTGTTGTCTTTAATGTTCTTGCAGGAACAGATGGAGCTTCCAGAAGTTCCTTCTGAGCCACTCCCAGAAAAGATCCCAGGTACGCTTCCTTTGTATGCTCTGCAGCTTTGGCTTCTCGTACTTCAGTTCCATGCAATAGTCTGAGACCCTCTCCTATTGTAAGTATTGTCCTAGCAAATGTGAAGGAATATAAATGTTCTGGTTTAAAGCCCTGTTGATCTGGGCTACACAAGCTTCCCCCACGTGGCTCTAACAAACCCAGCTGACCCTCTACCGTGAGAGGACCCAGGGCTCTAGTCTCTTTGTTCAGTCGGCATCTAGTCATTCCTCTTGAAGAGTTCCTTTTTGTTACGTCTGCTGTTCTTAAGTCACGCTTTGTACCTGCTGTGAGACTACCAGCTGCCTTGAGACACCCAGTGTATGTTCCATTGTGAGGCTCCATGAGGAACTCCTTCCTTGGCTCTCCGCTTGACCCAGGCAAGACTTCCTTGCTCGACACTCAAACTGGTCCCCTGCCTGTCATCGCAACCTGCTGCTACGCAGGAACAATTTTTTGTGACCACAGATTGGCATTCACACTGCACAAAACTGGATTTCGGCAAGGTTCATGACGACTCGTCGCTCTTGTGACCTTGCTTCAGGTAACAATGGTAATTTTGAACCAGCTGGATGAGGATCGCCGGAGTCCCACAGTTCCAGGACTGTCGGAGCGTGAGCTCTGCACAACTGATGCTACATGTGTGTTTGCTCCTGAGCGATCCAAAACCTCAGTGGCAGGGTTTGTGCAGCTGGGTGCGAAGAGGGAAGCGGGAGAGAGCTCGTGAAGCAGAGTGACCAAATGGGCGCTGTTGGCCTGTTGAGGAAGGAGTCTTCACAGGGCGTTACCAGATGTCTGTCCGTGCTGAAGAACTGAAGGTGGAGCCCGCCCTTGGAGACAAACAGTGAGGTGGAGCTGGACTCAGCTGGCTGCCAGAAGGCAAACTGGTCAAGAGTCTGTCTCCTGGGACAGCAGAACACTGAACCGTTGGTCGCAGAAGCTGGACGTCCCTGCTTGTGGAAACCAGGAGCTGTAAGAAGCCATTTCCTCTGTGTGGAATCTGCCCAGGAGAAGTCTGGGATGTGGAAGAGAGGGCTGGTTTCGTTTTAGTGCTTGTTTACTAGTAAATGTGGATCAGATGTCACCTCTGTACATTGGCAGCAGGATGGCCAAAGAAAATACAAGCTGCCCTTGCTGCGTGCAGCTGACTGAGCCTCRTTTAGACTCATGTTGTCAGATGGAAGGGGTGAGGGGGAAAGCTTATCTGCCCACTGCCCTCCGAGAAATCGCTTGCTGCCCTAGATCTGTGTCGTTGGGCTGGTGGCTTACTAAGGTTGTGTCGGGTACRTTCTGAACCTGTTTTAATTCTTCAAGTGCTGTGGAAAAGAGGGGCATACTGGATGTGTGGAATTATTTATAACAAACTTTTATTAGTTCAGGTGCTGTGCAAGCATTTGTTGCTCTACAGAGGAGTGGATTACGAGTCCTAGTTCTTCCGCAGGAGATGACTGGAGATTATTTGCGTTCTCTGTTTCTGTAACAAGTTTCTTTTTCTTTCACAGAAGCGTCACCCGTCAAGAACAGGCCAAAACCAGAACTGGTGGCAGCATCTTAACTCCCACTTCTGGGGATTCCCCCACATAACTTTCACCCAGGACAGTTTGCCATCCCAGCGTGTGCTGGGAACAAGCAATGCCTTGGCAGCATCCCAGCTGTGCTGGGCGGATTGTGGAGAAGGATTCCCTGTGCAGGGTGGGGAACCTCAGCTGATTATTGCTCTTGTATCAAGATTATTTTCTAGTGCTTTCTTTTTTGTAACTTAAACTCTAAACTCACTCAGCTGCGCTGTCTCGGGATTAAACGGCGACTCTAAAACTTCCAAAGCCAAATGCTTTCTTTAGGTTTGATTTCAGTGGTAAATCTGCCTTTGCTCTGACTGAATCCCCAGGCAGTCCCACCCTCGGAGCCATCGTGTGTTTGAAACGGCTGTCCTGGGCATCAGGCTGGGCGAGAACGAGCCACTGCCCTCGGGAGCCCTCCAGACCACACTGGTGTCTGCGCTCCTCTCGGTCCCTTTGCTTTTCCTCTTCTGATTCTGTTTGTGGAAGGGCTGCCGGTGTCTCTTGTGCTTGTGTAAATCAGACTGGCTGGCGTGTATGAGGCTTCGAAGGGGCGCGGGCAGAGCGCAGGCAGCCTGAAAGAAGGCAGCAAGCCTGAGCTTCCGCAGGCAGCGACGCTTCATGGTACGGGTTGAAAACAGTTCCGTCAGCCTTGCGTAAAACCAGCTTACGCGTGAGGGTGTTTCATTTGAGCAAAGTTCAGAGTGATTGCTTGGCTCCGCGTTTGCTGGCAGCGGTGCTGATTGGGGGAAAAGCCYGATCTCCCGTGCAAGGTGAGGAGCTGGCCTCTGGCCGGGTGTGACTCAGTAACAATTCCCATTCAGATCCCGCTCTGCCTGCCTGCCTCTGGTAACCCATGGTGCTGAGTGAGACCTGGGGTGACAGAAATCCAATGAGCCTCTTAAAATTACAGCAAGGAGTCTTCTGCCTGCCATAACATGAGCCAGGAGTCATCCCTTGTTGGCTCTGCACCATCAGCAGAGTTCACCTTTGCAACGTTCAGATGGGCTGAGATCAATTCTGCTTCCAGTTGTCAGCTCGTGTTTGATATTTCCTCGTAGGGTCGGAGACAGGAAAGGTCAGGCTGGGGTAAACGTGAGGCTCGTTCTGTACCAGACGTGAGGCATGAAGCTTCTTAAATCAACACTCCAAAACCTCTGCTCAATAAGTAGGTAGAGGGGAGACCAGTTCCTCCTGAGCCCGCGCTGTGGAGGACGGTCTGGTGCTTGGCGTGGTGTAGCGGGGCGCTCGGGTCGGCAGGATGATGAAGCGTTTGGAAAGCTGCCTGGCCAGCCAGGTGGTGGGCAGATTTAGCTGTTCTTGGAAGCAAGCTTACTTGCCAGCTTGCAGATGCTCTTCAGGACACTGCAGATCTTTATTTATTACGTTCTTGAAGCCACAACCCTTAATCCCTGTTTCTGTGACAGCAGAAGGACGACCAGAGGGTCCTTGGAGACTTTTAGTGACTGCCTTTGGGGTTATGTGATCTGGTGCTAGACAATAATCAGTAATCCCAGAGACTGCTGCTCTCCGTGTGGTGATGGGCCAGCAGCAACTCTGTTTTTGAGTCATGTTTTCCATGTCATCTCCGTTTGTGAGTTCCAAAGACCGGCTGGGGCATCCTCATCCTCCCGCGAGGAGCTGGGCCTGGGGCTGAACTCTCCAGGCGCTTTGGAGCTGCCTTGTTTCCAGTTCCACTGCACGCTCTTTTAATTAATGTTTCACAACAAAGCCGGGGTCCCACAAGCCTTTGGACCCGTTTGCTAAGCAGTGCAACTTTAGCAAACAAAGAACTTTGAAATTGCCGGAGCGGGTTTGAACTGATCCTTGTGCCTCTGCTGAATGCGCCGGTTACCCTGGCCGGTGTTTGGAACAGCCAAACCCTTCGCCCAGCTCTCACAGCTGGAGGTAAAACGGGACAGGGCTGTGTCCTGTTCTGTGCTCCTGTGATTTTTTTTTTTTCTCTAGGCAAGGCTGTTGCTCTGCTCGGAGTTACCATCCTGGCTGTCTTGCAGTGCACCCTCGTTCCACCAGAGAGAGCCTTGTCTTCATCAGCGCGGTGGTGTCTGTAGCGTTTTTATGGAACATTTTTTCTTCGAGGCTCTTTCAGTCCGTTGCTAGCCTGGTGTCGACTTGTTTAATTTTACCCTATTTAATTTGTAATTCATAGGAGTGAATGCTGGACTCTCCCAATAAGGTCTTGAAGGGACCTTTCCCGGGAGCACAGCTTTTGCTGCTAGCACTTTGTGTAAACCCTGTTAAATAGGGTTGGCGCACATCACCACAGCCCAGGAGGGAGAGAGCACCGCAGTCCGTATGCTCCAGTTTTCTTTCTCATGAACGTCCTGGCAGCGAGAGAGACACGAGCCAACTACCCCTGGGGAAGCTGCGGCGAGGCTGTGCCAGGTCCCGGTGACTGCCGGCCGGGGAGCGGAACGCCCGGTGCTGTCTGCGCTCTCGCTCGGTGCTTTCCTTGGGTGGAAGCTGGTCCAGAGAGGGAGTGGGTCAGTGCCGAAGGGGTTAATGCAGCTCCTTGCATTTGTTAGTACAGTAAAGAGGCCATTTACTGAACTAACAGGAAAGTTTGGAGCAGATTGCCAACAGCTTCCTCTTCTAATCCCTGCACCAAACAGATTGTACTGTGTCTCCTTGAGAGGAAGAGCCAGGAGTGGTGGGTGACCTCTGTGGTGTGCTGTAACAATAAACTATTTCTAATGGTTTCACCAATTCCTCTTCTAGCCTCGTGTTTTCACAGTAAATGTTTTGGATGAGCAAGAGTTGCCTTCCTCCTCCCTCCCCTTCTTACTCCCTGCTCCTGGGAGAGATGTGGGCAGGAAATTTCAGAGCAGGCTCCATGTGCAATAGAAAAACAATCCTGTTTGCCTGGATGGCCCAGGAAGGCTCGGCTGTAACCGGCAGCAGCAGCGCCTTGACAGCCCTGGCACGGCCCGCCAGCCCCATACAGATGAGCTGGAGGGATATTTAAGAGAGGCTATACGTTGTATCATTGCTGCAGAGGTCGAGCAGCCCCTGCCTGTCCCTTGTCGGCCGCGGGCTGGGGCAGGGCAGGTGTCGGGCAGATCACCTCGGGGCTCCCCGGGGACACGGCTTCCAGGGGAAAAGTGCTCTCCTGGGAGGCAGGAGTAATGGGCTGCATCCCAACACAGGGTGGGGGGATGTTTGGAAAGGCAGCCCTCCCACCCTTGGGTTTGCAATGAAGGTGAACTGGGGTTTTTTTGCAAGAATTATTCTGGAATTGTTGACAAACTGAGCAATAAACAGTCTGCACCTGGATGCTGGACTCTCGGGGAGTGTGTGGCTCTGTGCAGGTCGCAGCAGCGGCCGGGTTGTCCTGCCCCTGGCTGGGCTGGGTCTGATTTCCCCTCCCTCGGCAGGATTTTCTGCCTCCAGCTTGGTGGGGTTGTCCAGCCGCCCCAAGCAGCCAACGTAGGACCTGTGTGTGACTGTCRCCCGTTTCAAACGGGCACAGCTCTTGAGGGCACCATTTGCAGGAGCAGGGCCGTAGGGCAGCACCACCTTCCCGCTCGGTCCTCGAGAGTGACACCACGGGTGCAGGACAATGTCCGAGCCACCGGCTGGCGCGTTGACACCAGCTACTTCCCTGTTCTTTTGGATTTACGTCTCTCAGCAGGAAGCAGTGGGATGCCTCTGGGTCTCTCCTGCCTGGGCCAGCCGGACCCTCGGCGGTAGCTCAGCCCCCCTGTCCTGGCCCTGCYGGAGGAGGTGCCGGGGGTTCCCGTCTCCCTGGGAAAGCAGCTGCGCCGTGTTTAATGGTGTTTAATTAACACTCCCTTGTACCCGCTCAGCTGTGGCACTGGGGTGGGAGCCGGCACCCCGCAGTGCAAGCTGAGCATGGTGCTCTTCCAGCTGTGTTTTAGTTGGCCAGATGTTTAGTTAAATAGAGGAGTGTCCTCCCTCGAAGAAAGTCGTTGAGGCAACATTGCTCGTTGCTAATTAAGCCCTGGAGAATACAAGCAACCTCACGCTGCTTCCTCTGCCGCCCCACGCAGCGCCCGGAGCCCTCCCCGGTGTCCTCAGCCCTGGCACGGCCCTGGCTCCTTGCCAGAGGCACCGGCAAGGTTCAGACCACCGGACAAAGACCACGGCAAACCTGCCCATTACAGACACAGCACGCGTGAAGGTGACAGTGAATTTCAGTCCCTTAACATTTACCGGAGCGGGTGCCGGAGTCTCTGGTATTTCCAACGCGGCACTCGGTGCCGGATCCAGCCAGCGTGGCATTTAACGTGACTTGCGTGGCAATGTAGGATCATCGCCCGGCGCAGGAGGCAGCGGCTGGGGGAAGGGAGAAGCTTTGCTGGGAGATGGTGCTGCCTGTTCCCCACTCCCCTCCGCAGAGAAGGTCCCTGTCCCCGGGGATGCCCTGGTCCCATGGGCTCTCCCTGGCCGGGGACCGCTGCCTGCGCAGACCCTCCTCCCGCCAGCGTCCCTGGGAGTCATGCATGAGGCTGTGGGGGAGAGGGAGTTACTGCCAGTGTTATGCAAGCGGCATTGCCTTTAAATAGACTCTTATTCAATGTTGTCCAGGAGGCAGCGGAGCCGTTGAACATCAGCGCCGTTCGTTCACTCGCTGGGGCTTTGTTTTCTTGTTCTGCAGCCCACCCCTGCGATGCTCTGGAAGTTGTCTAGAAGTTGGTTCAGGGCAAAGGCCTCCTCGCCTCCCCGATGGCCTGGGAGCTTCTCCCCCCTCTTCATTAAACGGCAGCAGCCCTTTCACTCGGTGTTTAATTGAATTGTGTAACGCAGCGACGCCGTGGCAGAGCCGTGGTAGTTTCTATGCCAACACAGCTGGATGGCGGCGCTGCCTGGGGAGGCAGAGGGGCTGCCTGCGCCGGGGCGACACGGCTGCACCCCCCGACACGGCTGCACCCCCTGACATGGCTGCACCCCCTGACATGGCTGCACACCCCCAAAACGGCTGCACCCGCCAACACGGCTGCATGCCCTGCTGCCTCAAATGTTTCCTGAAACACCTGTAGAAAAAAAATGGTGAGATGAAAATCCCCGTGGCAGCTGATTTGCAGGCCTTTCGTCTGGGTCCAGTCGCTTTTTGGCACGAGCGAGCTCAGAGCTGCGGCTGGGGCGCTGCGCACGGGGGGCACGGTCCCCCGGGGTCTGCGGCCGCGAGTGGCAGCCGCGGGCCAGCGCTGCCCCTGCAGCCCCGCTCAGTGCCCCCCCGGCAGCGGCTCTCGGCTCCCACCCTCGCTGGGAACACCCTCGCCGCGTCCTTTGTCCTCCACCCTCCTTGGCAAACACCGAGTCAGGACCAGGCGCTGCGTCGGAGAGGTTTGCAGGGGGGTCTTCCATTTTCCTTCTCCTCCTCTTCATCACTCTGCACCCTGAGCCCGCCCTGCCCTGCACGGGGGGATGAGCCCGAGGGGCAGGGTGCTGCCCGCGCTCAGGGGTTGCGCTGGACATTTTTGTTTTGCACTCAAAGCCTTGCAACGCCAACCCCCCCGGGCTGCATGCTCAGAACCACGGGGATTCAGCCGCTGGCTCCTTCCTTTTCCCTGTTCACATATTTTAAGTGGCCTGGTGTCACGCTGAGTCACCAGCGGAGAGATGGAAGAGGCTTTGGCAGAGAACAAGCCTGAGTTTTGATAGTTCAACTGTGGGAAAAAAAATCAGCGCAATTTCCTAATTAGAGCAGTGATGGGAACAAAGCAGATTTGTTAGAGAGCTGCGCGGCTGAGTTCGGGAATGTGACCTTTGCTGGCTCTTAGTGCTAGACGGGAGCTGTCGGTGTACGGTGGTGCTTGGTAGTGGCTGAAATGCTTCAGCAATGACTGCTCTGATGTAGGAGAGCCAGAATTTCACCTCTTGAATTTCCCCCAGAATTTCACTTTCTGGGGGAAGCCAGACCCACTGCCAGAGTGGCGTCTAATGGGGAAGGAGCACTGGGAAGTGGCAGTTGCCCCCGGGTCACCCACTTTTGCTATTTCCCCCAAACGTGGGCTGGCTTCCCTGCCCTGCAGTGGAATGTGGCTCCTCAAGTCGTAGGTGAAGCTGTGGACACGCGCTGGGTGTCTCTGCAGGGCCATCGCTGCAAGGTGACCGATGGTCCCCAGCCCTCGGCCATCACCCAGCCGGCCCAGCCGCGGTACCGGCTGCTCTCGGCACGGGCTCCCAGCCGGCAGCCAGGCTGCGAGGGAGGGCTGATGCCGGGTTGCACCCAGGGCTGGAAAGAGTCACAGCCCGACAGTGCATGATTAATTAGCAAGAGGAGGAAACGAGTGGAGACCAATCCCAGGGCTGTGCCTGTGCCTTTGAATAGGGAGGAGACAATGCTCCTGCGTGAGCCCATCCGTGCAGAAAGTCTGGGGATGCTGTGCGGGGAGCTGGGTGGGCTTGGTACTGGAAGAGGAGTGGTGGGAATTGGGCATCGTGTGCTTCAACCCCGAGAACCAGCATTGCTGCTGGAGCCTGGGAGCTGGTTAGGGCTGCGACAGCCTGGCTGAGCCCGTTGGATGTGGCCATGGAACAAGCAAACGTGACCAAGGGTGCTGTGGGGCTGGGGTCTCGTACCAGCCCAGAGCAGTGTTGGCCTGACGGAAAGGAAGAGGCAACACTGGGCAGGGAGAGGGCAGGGGATGGCAGTGGGGCCTGACCCTGTCCCTTCAGCCTCCTCTCTGTGAGCCGCCCCTCTGCAACCGACTGGTCCTTCTCAGGCAGGCAGGGGCYRGGCAGGGGCTGGGCAGGGGCTGGGCAGGGCAGGGAGGCAGCACCCAAAGGTCCCTACAGCACCCGGTGCCCCTGTGCAAGGCGTCAGCTGGAGGCACTGCCCCGTACGCTTCCCCGAGTTCAGCAACGTGACGCAAAATCCCATCATGCCAATTATGCAAATCGCATAAACTATTCCTGTTATTCAGAAGTATCCCCAGAGATCTCCTTAGCGATCTGTAATTCAGCATTACTCACTCATGAAAGCAGGAGCTGGGGCAGAAGAGGAGCGAGAGGGGCTCTGGGCTGCTCAGCACCCTGGGAGCGTGGGGGAATTTCGACCGGAGCACGCAGCACCGCTCCCCCATCCGCTCCCACCCCAGCGTGGCTTAGCTGAGGCTGGGTTTGCCGTTTGCTTTGAGGCTGAGGTTTCCCCCTTCCAAGCCTCCCCCGGTCCCCGAGGAAGGCAGCACGGCCGGGGACCCGTCCGCCTCTCCCGCGGCTGGTGCCAGCCCCGCTGCCCCTTCCCCTCCTCCGGCAGCGACGCCTCCCCCACCCCACGCGGTGCCTCCGCTCCCTCCATCTTCCCAGTCCCATCACGGCTCCCTGCATCCGCAGCGCTTTGTTCTCCCACCCACTCCCTGTTTCCTCCGTCATTCCGGCTCCTCCCTGCGCCCGCTCGCCCCGGGAGCCTCCCGGGAGAGCCGGGGCTCCTCCGCGCCGGCTCCCTCGCTCTCCGGGGCAGCCCGGCCCGCGCCGGCCCTGCCAGGGCGGCCGGGTCTGCCCGTGCCCTGCCCGCAGCCGCCTCCCCAGGGGCCGGGGGGGTCTGCAGGGGACAGGCGAGCGCGTCCCCCCGGCCAGGAGGTGGGAGCCGGGGGCTGCCAGGGCCGTGCTCCGGGCACGCTGCCGCTTTGCCAGCTTTATTTTAACCCCGCAGGCAGGCTCTGGCTTTGACCCGGGCAGCAAGAGCGTCCCAGGCACCTACCAACAAAACCCTGCCTTTTGCATCCCACTCCCTCGGAGGATGCAGGGGTGGGAGCAGGGGGGCCCGGGGGTCCSTCCCTGCAGCCGAGCGCTCTGCCAGCGCCTCCCCCCAGCCCACGCTCCCTCCCGGCGCCACCACTTATTTTATTGCCATTAGTGACCCCAGTGATGAGACCCGACCCCGGCAGCAGCGCACAGCCCGGGCTCCGTGCGGCCAACGGAAAGGCCGGTGATGGCAGAGCTGCTTTCCAACGCCCGGCTCAGCTCAGCCCAGCGGCCTCCCTCGCCGTAAGCAGGTCCACGTGCTCCAATGCGGAGAGCAGCGCGGGTAAAGAGCTGCTGTGTCACACCAGTGAGCAAAACAGTTCCCAGTATACAAATACCTGGAAACAGCAACTTTCACTGCGGGGAGTCTTGTTCAGATGCTGCTTCCAACAGGATTAGGGAAAACCCGCTCGGGATGATGGGGGGGCCAGTTACTCCTCTCCGCCGTGCCTCAGTTTCCTCCTTTGTGAAATAATCCTGACCCGCTTTGTAAACCGTGGTGAGTCCAGCTCGGCAAAGTGYGAGGCAGGAGCTGGAAATCTCTGTCACCGTTGTTTCAGACTCTGTGCTGGATTTCAGCGCTGCAGCTCCCACCCAGTAAAATAAGAGCCTGAAATGTTCATCCTTTGCTAATCCTCAATAAATGGCTTTACTCGATTTGCTGTTTGTGCTTGGGGGGATTTAACCGGCTGAGYGCTGCTGGCACACGTGGGGAATCTCCAGTTTTGTGACAACTTTTAAGTGCTGACCCTACAAAACAGAAGGCGTAAACTCGTGTGTGCCTCGAGGTAGCGCAGGGAGCAACACGCTGGGAGTGGCACATTTGAAGTTGCACGCTCGACGTTGCACACTCGAGGGACGTGGCGGTGGAGGGACCAGCGCTGACCGGTACGAACGGCGACGGGTACCAGCGAGGCACCGCAGCCGCTCCTGCTGGCATCCCGGTGAGCGACGGCCACGCTGCGAAGGGAAGAGCAAAGCTGTGTTTGGGTGGGTGGCTCCAGGATCCAGGTATTGGCATCTAACTCCCGCAGAGGTTAGTGAGGTGCTCAAAAAAAAGCGGGGGACAGCCCGGCGTTGAGGAGGGGCCCCCAGCCTGCTCGGCAGTGGGCCAGGGAGGCAGGAGTCCGAGCTGAGCAAGGCGGAAGGGGAAAAGCTCGTCCTGCGCTTGCGGCTGGGTTGGTTTTGCTCCAACCCATTGGGCTGATTCCCCAGTGACCCCCAGGTGTCAGAAAAGTCACACTTAAATTATTTTAGAAATAAATAACTCCTGGCGCAGCACGGAGAGGGTTCACAGCTGACCGCACAGCAGCAGCGCGTTAGGACTCTGATGGGGAAGCCATCTGCCTGAGGCAAAAAGTACGGAAATTTCCTGGTAATCTCATTAACAAGTTGACACGTGCAGGTACGCGCCGGCCCTCAGCCAGGCTGTTCGCAGGGGTGACTGAAGGCTGGTGGTTTTTATCCTTTCCCTTCAGTATGCATCAAAAAGGAGGACAAGAGAACGAAGGGCACTGGCTGCCGCCGGCCTGAGGCGTGGCTGTGCAGAAGCGGGGCAGCCTCTGCCGCCGTCCCCGCTGTGGGGCTGTGTTGGACAAGCAGGTGAGTTAGAGATGGAGGCGGCTTCTTCGACCCGGTCCAGCTGCCTGCGAAGGTGCCCTGTTCCCTGCTCGCTCTTTCCTACTCTGACACCATCCGTCTTCTTCTGAGGTGCCGAGGAGCAAGCAGCGACCGCCTGGAGCCGTTCCCGGTGGCAGCTCACCTGCGGCTGCCCAGGCCCTGCACCCCAGTCGCGGCTCTCGGCAGAGATGCGGGAGGTCGGCGGGAGCGGGGGGGCTGTACCTCTGTTTCCTCCTCTCTGTATCGACTGCTGACACATCATGTTCAAAGGCATGAGGGATTATAACCCACCTTCATTGTTTTCCTCTCCCCCGTGTCACAGGAGGCTTTCCTGAGGTGCTGAGGGTGCGGCAGCTCCTATTGACCCGGTGCAGCATTGTTTTCCCTTCCCTGGGCAGCTATGCCGCCCTGCAGCCACCTCCCTCCATCCCTCCCTCCCCGGGCAGCCGCCGCACCCGTGGGCTGTGTGGGGAGGTGCGAGCGTGTTCCCACCTCGCTGGAGACCCAGAGGAGCTGTTGCCCGTCCCCGGCTGCCCTGTACCGCCGCTGCCCTCGGCCATCGCTGCCCCGGCGCGGTGCTCGGTGCCTGCGCTGGGGCGCGTGACCCGGCCGGGGGAGCTGGCGTGATGCCACGCTGGTAATTAAGAAGGAACCTAATGAAACTTCAAAAATAGCACAATTTCCTCCCCACACCTGCAGCCGAGCGGGGTGGATTACATAAGTTGGTGTTGCCACAGCAACTTCGCTCCACCCGGGGCTGGAGGTGGCCGGTGCCGCGTGTGTGCCGATGTGCCGTCACCCTGGGGAGAGACCCTGATTTTGCAAAGGGGGGGGATTGCTCCGGGACCGGGTGCCAGCTCCAGGGCTGGCGGGGCCATCTCTGGGTCAGTGCAGGGCTGCTGCACGTTTATCCCACTGGTGTTAAAGGTCTGGCGTGGCGGGTTTCCCACGTTGCACCCACTGGGTTTTGCTTCTCCGGTGTGGCCCCCGCAGTGGAAGGTCCCTGCCTTCCAAAAGGGCGTGCGARAAGTGCCGGGAGGTGCCGCGGGGACTTAGGTAACCCGTGAGGGACTCTGCCACCATGGTTACCCTGGGCACGCTCCAGCTGCCGCCGAGCCCTGGGGAGTGAATCACCCTGACAAAAAGACAGCTAGCAACAAAAAAAAAAAAAAAAAAAAAAAAAAAAAAAAAAAAAAAAAAAAAGCAATCAAAGCAAAAGTTACGGCACGAGGCAAAGGCAGGTTTTTCCTGCCACGAATTCCCAGGGTGCTCCGGGTGGCTGCAGGGCGGCAGCTCTGCCTTGGGCTCCGGCACAGCCCCGTGGGGCATGGGCAGCACGGGGGGCACGGGCAGCACAGGCACCACGGGCAGCACGGACCAGCCCTGGGCGGCCGTTGCCAATCAAGAGTTTGTGATATGGGAAAAGCCAGGGGCAACGATAATTTGGTAAATCTGCCTGTTAATGTGAGGATAAGAAATCACTGGCTGCTTCCAGCCAAAGACTCGCTTTGGGAGCAGGGGCGTACGAGGGAGAAAGGTTTTCAGTACTCAAATTTCCTGGGGATAAGGAGAAGCAGAGGATGGGAAGAAAGTGGAGCGGCTGCCTGAGAGCAGGCCTAGATGCGAGAGATTCTCGGAGGGTCGTCCCAAAAGGCCTCTTTTATTATGAGAAATTACAAATCCTTTTATCTTCTTCACCAGAGGAACAGCTTGTTTGAATTGCTGGGCTGTCACACTGGAATTAGATGCAAGAACCCCCCCACATCCATGACGTAGCGAAGAACTTACATAACGTAACTAAAAATAAGGTGATGGAAATGCGGATAGAGGCACTCTCTTCCCGGACGCTTGATCTGAAATCCTTTGCTGGCACTGGAAAACCAGCGAGGCACCGGTGTCCGGCCGAGGGAGCGGCATCCCGCCAGAGCCGACCRCAGCCTGGCCGCTCGGGATGGAGCGGGCTCGAGCGGGGAAGGAGTACTGCAAGGTCCCTGCATCGGCACAGCCGGGCATCCCTCCCGGGAACGTCTCCTGTGGCAGCCTTGTTCCCCGGTCCCCCCTGAGGTTACGTCCCACTGCCGGTTCTCTTTCTCAGCCCTCGTGGGAAAGGGTTAACCGGCCACTCCAGAAAAATGAGAAAAACCCTTCTCAGGGGTCATAAATTCTTCCCTGTCCTTTGGAGTGTGAAACCTCTGAGGGGGTAGAAGCCAAAACGGGACCCAAATGCAGCCAGAGTGAGCGGTCGCCTTCGGTGCCTTTCCTGCTCCTCGCTGGGGCTGGGATGGAGAGCAGGAGGCAGCAAGGGGAATAGAAACGGGAGGTTTGGGGCCAAGGTATCGACCGTCTCGGGTACTCGGGCTCCTTGTTCTCGGAATTGATGGAGGAGACGAGGGAGAAAAACACGCTTGGCTGCTTAACTGTTTCACCACTTCTCATGGCAGAGAGGAGGGGGAGGAAGGAGAGGAAGGCTTGGCCCAAGGGCAGGGACAAGGCAGCCGGTGGCAGTTTGCGCCCGGTGCTCTCCAGGTGTTCCTCCTCTGTACGGCCACAGGCATGCGGGGACAGCCCCGGCTGCGTAAAGCTCCAGTTTAACCATGGGTCGCCCTGCAGAGAGCGGCAGCCATGGTGGGGAGGGCTGTAAGGCAGGGGGACGCGGGGCGCTGGCTCCGGGGCACGGCCCCGCTCCTCATGTCCCTTGGGACCTGTGCAAAAGTTGCTGCCACTGGCCCGAGGGACGGGAAGGACGGGAACCCACAGCTTCGCTGTCCCGCAGGGACTTGACAGCCGGGAGGGCTGGCAAGGGGCTCCCGGGGGAATCCCAGTGCCTGTGGGGTGACGGGGTGTGAGACCGGCTCTCCCGGCTGGCCAGGCGGTGGGACAGCGAGGGGGCAGGCAGGCAGGGGCTGCCTCTCCTCCTGGGCTGCTCTCTCCTGGCCAAGCCCTGCTCCAGGCTGAGGACAAGCACCGTGAGGTGTGCCACACCATGAGGTGTGCCGCACCATGAGGTGTGCCGCACCGGGCCGGCCATACACCATGGTGACGGCTCATCCCACCTCTGCTCTCCTGGCCTTCCTGGATGGCATCCGCTGTCTTTCCCCGAATAAAACCAACACCTTGCAAACCACCGGCTGCTCTTCCCCTTCCAGCTGCCCCTCACCCGTCCACCCTGCACTGCGCAACCGGGGAATGGAGCACAGCACCAGCAGCAGGATGGCGTGGGGGGTATAACGAGGGTATGGCGTACAGCAGGGGCTATGGTGTGAGGTATCCCAGGGACGTGGGGTATAGCAAGAGCTATAGGATGGGGTATAGTAGGGTACAGTATGGAGTATCATGGGCTATAGTATGGGGTATAGCAGGGGGTGTAGGATAGGTTATGGGGCATAGTGGGGGTACGGGATGGGGAATGGGGTATGGGATAGGTACGGGATGGGGAACGGGGTATGGGATGGGTACGGGATAGGGAATGGGGTATGGGATGGGGTATGGGACAGGGAATAGGATATGGGATGGGGTATGGGACGGGGAATGGGGTATGGGATGAGTACGGGACGGGGCATAGCAGGGTACAGGAGCCCGGTTATAGGAGGGGACCCAGCACGGTGCATCCCTCCTGCCCCCCCGGCCCCGCAGCCCTCCCTCCGCCGTCCGCCCCGGCCCCACGCCGCGCTCGGGCGCTGCCCGCCGCCCTGCCCTGCCGTCCCCGGCCGGGGCGCGGAGCCCGGCCCGGCCCAGCCCGGCGCGGTGCGGCTCCTCCCCGCGGGGCGGGCCGGGGCGGGCGGCGGCCGCCGGGAGCTGATAAAAGGCGGCGCGGCCGCTCCTCCGCGCCGCTCTCCGCGCCCGCCGCCCGGCTCCGCGCCGCTCCGCGCAGCCCCCGCCGCCGCCCGCCCAGCCCCCGCCGCCGCCCGCCCATGGTGCTGCCCGGCCCGCCCAGCATGTCCCGCTCCGAGGAGGTGCACCGGCTGACCGAGAATGTCTACAAGGTGAGCCCCGGCAACAGGTGCCGGCCCGGCGCTGCCGCCGGCTCCAGGGCACGGCTGCGGTTGATCTGGCGTTTTTCCTTTTATTTTAATGTTTTTTTCCAGCCAACCCCCCCATCCTCCGCCGGGCGCGGGGGCCGAGCGGGCTGCGGGGCGCGGGCGGGCGGGGGGAGGCGCCGCCGGGGGCCGGGGCCCGGGCACCCGGAGCCCCCCCGGCCGCTGCGCT
>JAYKAV010000223.1:1226374-1300220 GCA_035582835.1 Phoebastria nigripes
GGGAGCGGCTGCCGAGCCGCTGCCGGGGCCCCGCCGCTCCGGAGCCGGGAGCGAGCGAGGGGCAGCCCCGGGCACCCGGAGCCCCCCCGGCCGCTGCGCTGGGGGGGAGCCCGCGGGGGCCGGGAGCCTGCGTGGGAATTTGCCTTATCCCACGGGCGGGCAGCGCTGTCCCCGAATCACCTCGGCCCGGGGCAGGCGAGCCCAGCCGCGGCCGTCACTCGCTGTTCTGCAGCAACTAAAAGCGATCAGAGCCTTTTCTGTGTCTTGGTTACGGCTGGAGTTTGTGAATCTCTCGGGTTTTGTGTTTTTGGCTTTTTTTTTTTCTTTCTGCTTTGCTCACGGTGTTATGAGAAAAATAAAATAATTTATGTGCTTTAATTTTCCTCGTGAAGGAAGTGGTTTCTGCTCTGCTGGCTCCTGTGACCAAGTCTAATAAAACCTTTCTAGCCTAACATGTAATGCAGGATGTCATTTGTTAAACTGGAAAGCTTGCATGATTTCCTGCATTTTAAGTGGTTAGACTGAGTTACCTGGGAGCACTAAGCAGAAGAAAAAACTCCGATAGAAAAATTTAGTACAAAAAATACTGAGGTAGCGAAGTTCTAAAGTCTTGGGTTTTGGGATCCTGGGGCATAACAGCTGTTCAGACAGAGCTAATGGCACCCAAAATCTTGGCTACTCTGAATGTAGAGCAGGTGTGCGAATGGAGCTTTCTAGCTATGGCATTTAACTACAGCTGGGGCTTGGGTGTCTGGGACTCCCTTCCACCCTCTGAATGCAGCTGATGTACCCAGGCTCACCGCCGTGCGGGCTGCTCTTGCACTTGGGCAGAGCCTGGGGTGTTAATGCGGTTAGGTCCCCGCGCAGGAGGGAGCCCTTCCCTCCCAGTATCAGCACGGCTCGGCCCTGGGAGCTGCCTGGGCAAACAGGGCAAGAGCTGCTGGAGCTCGTCACCCGGCCCTGCCTGTTCCCCGGACCGAGTGGTGGTGTGGTCGGTCTGGGGACAGTTGCTGGGAACAGTTTCAGCTGGTGACTCAGTTGTTGTTTGAGGTGCGGTGTCCTCGAAGAACTGTGCTAATAACAGGTTTGTGGAGCAGGTCACCATTTCCCCGGGYGCCCGTGCGCAGCCCTGTAAGGAGCGTGTGGGGCGGCTCGTGCCATCACAACAACTGTGCTTAAATGAAGCTTGTTCCCCCAAGAAACGACGGGTGAATGCTGGTTGAGCTCTTCTCTTGCCTCTGACTGTCGGCTTCATCGTTCCTGTGCTGCGTGAGCCGTGGGTCAAATGGAGCAGAGTGCCCTTGGCCCGGAGCAAGCGGCAGCGCCGTCTCCGTCGAAGCCTGGCTGATCTGGCTGAAGTGCAGCTGGCGCAGAGGGTGCGCGGGGGCCTCTGGCCCCAGGAGCCAAAGATGGACTCGAGAGGAGTCCAAAGGTCTCCATCAGTTAGTGAACACTCTAATTTCTCGGTATTTTAATGGGAGCAGCCGGGGTGTAGGGAGTGAGGACGTGGAGCTGGAGGCAGATCTTGCGGTTTTACCCAACACCAGCGTGTCTGTGCCGGGAGCTGGAGGAGGATGGTCCTGACTCTGTTTGTCTTTTCTGCAGTGAATGAGGAGCCTTTTCTCCTCTGAAGAAGATGATGCCTTTCTTGGCCTCTGGAAGTGTGTGGCATGGGGTGTGTGCAGGAACCAGATGTTTGCCTGTTTCTTTGAGGACTTCTGTGACCTCCTGGAGCCCAGCGCGAGGGCTGGAGGCTCAGGGATGGTGCTGACTCTGGACTCTTCGGAGCTCTGTAAGCTTTGGAGTCTCCCAGTCCAAAACCTGCCCCAGTGCTTCACATCCCCGTCACTCAAGTATTTCTTTCTGGCATGTGCAGTAGCCTGAACACTGCTGTGGTCAGGAGACAACCCCGAGGAAGGGGGACAATGCCGGGGGAGGTTTGGCCGTTGCCTCCTCGCAGCCACTGAACCCCAAGCCACAGGGCTGCGGGATGGGCGGCAGCCCCACGCTTTGCTTCCAGCAGCTGCCGTTGTCTTGCCGGGGTTCCGGCAGGAGCTGGACCAGGGGGTCAAGCCAGTTCCCTGTGAGATCTGGAGCAGGAGCTGGCAGCTCTCCACGGCTGCTCCCTGTGCCAGGCACCCTCTCCCACGGCGTTCTGCTCGGGAAGCCCATTGTAATAATTTTCCAGAACCAGTGCTCACCCTCGGAGTGACTGTGCTAATGAGATGGCGGAGGAGCCGCCAGCCGCCCCCTTGCCGATGCTGCCACTACAGGCAGCTGCCTACACATGTGTAGTAATTACAGAGGGAGATGGAGGCTGCTGGCACCTTCTGCCAACGTAATCCCACCTTCCCTGGTGCTGATTCACTCGCGTGGACCCCGTCGTAGTGGCATGGCTGCTGGCCTGGGCTCTGCTGTGAGCACGGGGGGGTGAAACCTCTCCGGCTGCGGGTGCAGGGTCAGGCTGCTCGGTGGAAGGGCAGCTCTCCGGGCTGCTCCCTGCGCAGCCGCTCCCGAGCTCCGCTCGTCCCTTGCACAGGATCGTCTTTGCAGAAAGGAGAGACTGGCAATTCTTCCTTTCCTCTGTCTCATTTATGACAGATTAGATTATTGCCGTTTACAGGCTAACCTCCATTTCATTTTAAAGCTATTTCTTCATGTGGAAGATTGTTTTGCAATGGTGTATGAACAGCTCTGCGTTTGAAGAGGTGTTTGCTTAAAAACATCCCAAACTCGAAGCCTAATTGTCTTGCACAAATGCAGGCRTAATTCCTGATAGTCATTTGCTACACATCAGCTGTAATAAATGTTATTGCCGGCATAACAGCCTCTTGCCTCATTATCTCCAAGTCCAGAGGGAAGGGGAGCGATTCTTGCTCAAGTGAATCAGAAGGGAAACTGTGGGTGGCTTGGTGTGTTTGGCAGCGGAGGGACGATGCGGTGTGACAGGAGGAAGGAGCTGGCCCCTGGAGTCAGCCTGGGCCACTCCCGAATTCCATGCACTGTGCTCTCCCCGTCTCTGCTCCCTGCGTTGGGGCTTCCCGCACCCCAGGTGTTGGAAACCTGTTGGCTGGGTGCCAGGGCTCTGAGCTGACCGGGGCRGTCGGCGGCACTGCTGCATGGCTGCCATCAACGGCAGCACCCTGCTCCCACAGGCGCTGGGTGCCGTGCGCCTGTGTCGCGGGGGAGTGGGTCAAGCTCTGCAAAATTCCTTTCCCAGCAGTAAGTGCGGAGGGTGGAGGCCACGCTTGTCGTCCTGCAGTGAGCGGGGCCCAGGGCTCTGGTGTTTTYATAGGGCAACACGCTTTTTGCCAGAGTCGCATCTTTGTAGGCGTCTTGGCTCTCCAGCCGAGTCCGTCCGAAGCGAGGCTTTGTGCTGGTCCAGCCGCAGCGTGGTGGGCTCGGCTCCGGCTCCTGCGCTGCCGCGTGGCTTGGCRCTGGGGTGGTGATGCGGGGCTGCCCTCGCCTTCTGCTGCTCCATCCCCTCTGCGGGCGTGCCGCGCTGCTGCGGGCCGGGAGAGTGGTTTCTGACCTCTGCTGAGATGGTACATCTCCAGACTGTTGAAACTTGCAGATTAAGTGTTGTAAAGCAGGTAGCTCCTCACTTGCCTAAGGTACCCCAAATAGCTTCCCGTGCTGCCTGCAGCTCCTGCTGCTGAGAGATGCTGCTCCCCGGGATGGAGGCAGCCGCTGGCTTTGCTTTTGGTGCCTTGTTGCATCGAGTCTGCTCATGGCTAAGGTTTCGCTCCTGTGCTGCTCATGTTGCAGGGCAGGGTACGGCATAGGCCAGTGCACACCAAACGCCTCCTGTGCTGAGCTCCTGGAGCTGAGGTCTTTGGCCGAGTCGAGCCCCTTGGTGCGAGGTCTGCGGGGAAGGGGCTGGGGCTGGGTGACCGTCCCGGCTCGGCAACAGACATCCCAACCCCGGGGGGCTGGGTCTGCCTTGCAGGGGCGACTGCTGGTGGGTACTGACGAGGTGTTCCCCAGTGGGTGCTGTGAGCCAGCGTGTGGGGGGGCTCTGTGCAGGTCCCCATTCCAGTTTCCCTCAAGCCCAGACCCCAATAACAAAGACGTTCAGAGCTCTAGCCCTGAAACTTGGGTCCCTTCATCCTCTGACACGACGGCTAGTAGAAATTAAATGACTAGATGTGGACCCTGGTTTTTTTCAGATTCCCTTGCTCCTGAGCTCTTTCTCCAGTTAAGATTGTGCTGAGCCATCTGGCTTTGGGCAGGACCTTGTGAGAGCCCTAGCTGGAGGACAACGGCTCAGCCGTTCCCAGGGGCTTGGAGCGAGCTTTGGGAGGGCTCGGCGAGGTGGGCTCGCCGGCGGCAAGGGAAGGATGCAGCACAGCAGCCATCAGCAACTTGGGTTGTGAAATGCTGCTGCTGTGTTGTGTGTTACGGTACACCGAGATACCAGGGACTTCAGCGGGATGGGGATGTTCCCGGTGGCAGAGTTGCAAGGTGTGTGTTTTGTAAGCAATTGAAATCAGCCCTGCTAACGAGTCCGGCGAGGCTCCCCTCCCAGCAGAAACTTGGCTCTTAAAACTACGGGGCTGTCTTCTGATGGTGCAGGGCAGGACGAGCTGAGATGGAGGCAGCGCTGGGGTTTGTTTGGGCATTAAATATTCATACAGAAATAATGAAAGGCGTTCCTGGAGCGGGGCTGACCCATTTAAAACAAAACTTCCTTACAGCCGAGCCGCTTGTGCAGCGTGACTGTGGTATAATGGAGAGTCCCATGGTGCTGCCCCCTCCGGCGCTCGTCATGGTCACATAACGTCCTGCTGTCACCCGTGAGTCTCCCAGGAAAGCCGTGGGTGCCAGGCTGAGCCCAGGCCACCCATGCCACTGTGCAGCATCAGTCTTGCAAGGAGCCATTGCGCCTTACTGCTGTGTATAAGCAGCAAAGAATGGTACTAGGAAAACACTAAAGTTGGGGTTTTTTAGCTCAAAGTCCATCACTTGTGTTCACTGAGGTGTCTGGGATGTCCCTAGCGAGCGCTGCCCAGGCTGTCCCTGCCGGGGGGGGTGGCTGGGAGAGGAGCCCAGGGCACGGCACATGCTGCGGCGTTCATGGTGATGCTCATCTCTTGGTCAAATCCAGGAGCCTCCTTGCCTTGATCCCCAGCTGTCCGGCCCTTTGCCGTGTTGCTGTGTGGAGGAGAAACTCGACGGGAAGTCTGGCTATAATTACGGCACCGTTATCGGGGCAGTGTGTACATTGCTGACAGCCTGACACAGCCATGTGGGATGAGGTCCTGTCCCAGCCGTGCGGTGATGCACCGCAGCTGGTGCTGCCGGTGCTGCAGAACCTGGGTGCCCAGTGGACCGTGGCCACTGACCATCTCCTGCCGCAGCAGAGCAAAGGAGTGCCTGCTTTTTATTTTGCTCTGTATTCAGTTTTAGGAGCTACCTGGGAGGCTGTGGGGATGGACCGGGGGAGAACTGTGCAGCCTGTTTTTAAATTTTTTTTTAAAAGCCCTCAAGGAGGTGTTGTGTTGTGCAGGTCTTTCCTATGCAGGAGAAACCTGATACAACCTGAAGCAGCTCCATTTCCAGCTTGTTCTTGGGGAGGACTTAAACTTTTACTTATGGGCTGACTATTACAGCATTGGAGCAGCCGGTAGATCCTTGCTGTAGCGTGGAGTGCACTTAGAGGGGAGAGACGGGGACCTTATTTTCTGTTGCCTCTTCCCCCCCCCCCARTTCAGCAGGACTATGTCCTGGAGACCTCGTGCTTTGCATTAGTTTCATTTTTGGCAGCTGAATAAAGCCGTGCCAATCCCAGAGAGCTGAGTGGTATTACCCAGGGAATTTAGTGCAGTGGAACAAAGCAAAGCCCTTTCAACCTTTAGCTGCCAGGTTTTTTGTCTGTGTTTTTCTAAACTCTGCCCAGGCGGCGCGTGGAAGGCAAACAACTTGCGGGTGGTGCTGATGGAGCAAAATTTGAGGGAGAAAGAGATTTGCTTTCATTACCAGAATTTTGCTGAACATYGGCTCTGCTGTAGTGTCCTGCAAACCTGGCGTCACCTCGCCAGCTGAAGGAGGGCCCTGCCGAAGCCCCCCCGCTCCGTGGGGCCAAGGGAGGGGGCGGCTGGGGGGGGGCATCCACCGGCGACGCAACCTGCGGCGTCACGGGAGCAGTTACAGCACCTTGCTGGCTGACTTGGGTGTGCAAAGCGATTGCTTGTTGAGCATATTCTGGGCCATAAATTTGTTTATTTTTCAGTATTTCTCCTTAGCAGCTGGTGGCTTTTCAGCTTCTCACTTGGAGGGGGATGCGAAGGTGTGTTAGCTTTGGAGTCACCTTCCCTTCCCACCCTGGGAGTGAGAAGAAGGCTTGAAAAACTCTATTTTTATCTGTGTAGCGAAGAGCCCTTTTCAGTGCCCTCATCCTGCCGGGCTGCTTTTGTTGGAGTCTCCAGACAATGTCTTAAAAACACTCACTTTCAGCAAACTTCCTCCTAAGGTTTCATGAATTTTATTTGGCCAGCAAAGAGTTGCTTCCCCCCTTCAGCTTATCAGTGGGACTCTTTCTGGGGGCTTTTTCCTCTTTATTTATTGCTTTAAAATGGCAGTTGTCGGGGAGCGGGGTCCTGCCCTGAGGGGTGCAGGCAGCCGCTGGGGCTGAGTCGTGCTTTGGTTCCCTCCAGTTTGGGGAAGATGGGCTGAATTTTGGAAGGGGATTTCCATGAATCTGTGCCGCCGCGTCTGTCCCCACAAGACCCGCAGCTCGAGAGAGCAGCTCGGCTGCTTTGAGCCTTCGGGCACGGCGCTGCCCTCCCGGGGGCTGCTCTCCATCGCTGCCATCTGCGCCTGCCCGCGCTCAGCGTGCCGTGCCGCGGGGACGCCGGTGCTCGCCGATGGTCACCGGTGCTCCTGCTCTATGGATGATGCTTTGTCTGCGGATCCTATTCTGTCATTTATTTGCTAAGCTTTGTGCTTCAGGAAGATATGTTTATATAGGCACTGCTGCAAAAATAATTTTATTTATATATACATGTATACATACATATACATAAACACTTAGTGCACTTAACCTAGCAAACTGTTTAAAAAATCCCTTCCCCACAGAAATTCTGCCAATATTTCTTCTGCGTAAACGTTATTCAGCCGCAGACTGCTCAGGCTGAGCTTGAGCGCGGTGGAGGCTGTAGCCACGGCTCTGCTGGCAGCGGGGACGTGTCCCTGTCCCCGCCGTGGGCAGCGATCCCATGCCTCCAGCCGCTTCGTGGGGTAACGCAGGTGGATTTTTTGACCGAAGTTAAATGTGATGTGGGAAGGACAGAGCAATCCCTTGTCAGTGTTAATTAACTCCTGTGCAATTGTCTCCTACAATTAGGGAAAACAACTCGCTACGTGGCTTGTTGCTACAGGTTAATTTTCTCCTTTCAAGCTGAGTGTGTTCACTAAACTGCTCTGCGCTGCCCCGAAGCAGCTTCCATGTGCACTGTGTTGCTGCGTAGCTTGACCTGCAGCCTTAATTAGCAGTGAAGTTTCTCATTAGCCTCATGCTTGCCTGTCAGATCTCTGCAATCATCTTCTGTTCTTTGCAGGGCTGTGTATGGTGCTGTGGGACAGACCCGAAAGCACCCAGAGCTGCCGGGGCGGTGGGATGGTGCCTCTGGGGCATCGCGGGTTGGGTTGGTGCTCCGGCCTCGGAGCAGCYGTCCTCAGCCCGCTGCTCCAGCCGGGAGCGGGGCTGCTGCTGTGCGCTCCTTGGAGGACCCAAAGGATTTCTCCTGCCAACAAATACCAGCACCTAGGTGATGCCCCCCGGACAGCGTGCTCGACACTGGCCTCCGAGCTGGCGTCCCGCGCAGGTTCCTGCTCACTGAAATTAGAAAATGGCTGTTTTCAGCTGGGGGAAGGCGCTGGCTGAGCCTTGCACACATGCACCCGCGGAAGAAAATTAAACTGTCACACTCTCCAAAGGCCTGGCAGCAGGAACTCGGGATAAAAATGCCTCAGGCAGAAAATGAGCTTTATAGTGTTTGGCCGGCTTCAGATGAGGTGACAGATGCTTAATCAGCTTATTTGCCATAAGTGTCTGTCTGTCGTCTTCCCTCCCCTTCCCGGGATGGGACGCTGCCAGCAGCGCRGCGTGGGGGGTGCAGAGCCCTCGCTTCCCAGGGGGAATGCCCATGCATCCCCGCTTGGGGTGTGCGGGGACATTTGGGCATTAAACTTAACTTTCTGGTGGTACCCTTGGCGGGAGGGTGTCCCCGAGGTGGGGCAGGGGCTTGGGACCAGCTCCAGGGCTGCTCCGCTGAGCCGGGCTTGGTCCGGAGGTTGGATTTGCAGGGAGAGAATGGAGATTTTGTTGTCTCTTCCACAGCTCGGCTGGGAGTCGGTGTCTGGTTTTAGAGATGCTRTCGGCACCGGGGATTGAATAGCTCTGGCAGGGGAGGGTCAGGAGCTGCTGTGCCAAACGTACAAAGAGCCGTTCTTCTTCGTGATCCGATTATTCCTTCCCCCCATGTTTAAATAAGGACCTTAAAGCGAGGGAGGAAAAACCATCAGACAGTGCTTCTGGTGTTCACCGACACCCTAATTTATGTGTTTATAGGCAGGTGGAAAGTGACACCAAGTGCTTTGAGACCGAGGTGTAATTCCTTGCACATGGCTTCAGCCGTGGCTGGCACCAGCTCGGGGGGACGATGGTGGCTTTGTTCTGTCTTCAGCCCCTTGGTGGTTATTTCGAATACCGCTCTTCAGGCCTTTCTGCTTGTCCATGAGAGGCCAAGCTGATGCTGCTCTCCGAGGCCATCCCAGGAGTGGGACATCACCAGCTGCCATCTCCCAGAACTCAGGTCAACTTCGTGGTTGGTCTGAGGGCYGTTGCCTGCTGTCTCAAACAGCCGCTTATGGTTGTTATTATGGTTGTATTTGCCATATCTGGTAATTTTCTGGTTTGGGGCATTCACTTATCTCTTACGGTGAAGCACCTGCACGAGRTGTCTCGCGCTGGGGTGCTGCAGAGCCACCTTGTTGACCCTCCGCCTCGTGGTGTTCAAAACCCAAGCTTGGTCTTCCTCAATAAAGCTGCGGGATGAAGGGAGGATACCTGGGGCATCTTCCCCTCCCTGCTGCGTCCGGGCTCTGCTCTCGCCTGGTGTCAGGGCAGTGCCAAGGGCACCTGCTGGAGCTGGCGTGGGGAAGGGCCCTCTGGAGCGATGGTCCTTGGTGAGAGGTGAAGGTGCCTCCAGCCCGCTCTTGCGAAGGGCTGGAGGAGGCATGGCTTGAAGTGGCAGCACGGGTTGTTGCATTCAGCTGATGTCCTGCCTATGTTCAACAGCTCTTATCATCGTGTTTGGTTTAGCGCTAGGCTACTTCTGCACTGCCCTCATCCCGTACTTTTGACTTACCCCAAATGAGAAGAATATTTGCCCTTCCAGGCCGATAGGACCATTGCTTTTGTGCATTATTTGCAATATATGGGTATACTTAAGGCTTCTTGGTGTAAACCCAGCATCCTCTTGCAGATGTCAGGAAGCTTGGGYTGAGTTGCTGTGAGGGGTGTGGGAGGATTTTTTGCTCTGTTTTTGCATTTGTGAGCATCGAGTTCAGCGTGGCTGCCCCAGGGGAGCGCGGAGCTGCGCTGTCCAGCTCCCRATCATCTCCGCTAATCCCTGATGATGTTCTTCTTTTTCCTTTAGACGATCATGGAGCAGTTCAATCCCAGCCTCAGGAATTTCATTTCTATGGGGAAGACCTATGAAAAAGCCTTAGCAAGTAAGTGAAACTGCGCTGCTGATGCGTTTATTGCTGAAATGCTGGGGGCTGCAAGGCTGGCGAGGGTCCGGCTGGACAGCATGGCCTCGGAAGGGAGGAAGGCTGGAAAACCAGCTTGGGATGCTCTTTGTTCCCAAGGGGAGCGAGGGGAGAGAACTGGGGAGATGGTTCTTGGACCTCGACGCAAAGCTCAYGTCGTTAGGACGTGCAAGGCGTGCGCCAGCTGCGGGGCCACGGATGTGGAAAGGATTCGAGTGATAAAATGTTGGGTGGCAACTGGATAACAAATACATCTCCAACCATTTATCTTTAAAGGTGACTTTAAAATATTTAGAATTAAAATTTTAAGTTCTGTTTAAAGATGTTATTGAACTGTTCAAATTGCCCAGCAGAATGCATTGGAAGAGAAGGAAAAAACCTAAAAACGTTGGTGGCGGCTCTTGATTGGGAATAGCAGGTCCTATTGGGAGCCGTTAGGGAGGCGTAGATTTAAATGATCAAAAGTAAACTATGAATTGATGAAAACCAAAAATGGACCATTTTGATTTAAAATGACTGTGCATACTGCCCGGGCCCTCCTCGGCTCGGTTTTAGGAGGTTTAAGGCAGGCTTCGTTCGACYCCAGAGGCAGCTGCTTTCTTTCAGGGGGGCTCTGCTCACTTCAGAGCTGTGCTGCACATGTCTCTTGGATTTTATTTTTTAAATTGGCTCAGTGAAAATGCCTGTAAGGGAAGAGGCTGTCATAMTCTTAAGCCAATGGAAAAAAATATTTTGGTGTCTCATGTTCTTAAACGACGGTGTTTGAAATACAACCTTTGGGAAGCATCTGTGCCTTCTTGCGTTGTGCCTGGAGCAAATTTTATTTCCCACAAGTCAAATGAGGTTCCTGGCTGTTTCAGTGAAGGATCTTTTAAGATGCAGACCTCCTGCTGTTCTCGGGTACAGGCGCTCCCCTGCACGCTGCTTCCTGGCCAGTTCTCAGCACTGTTTTTAACTAKGTTTTAATGGATCAACTGGCCATAACGTGGGAAGTGCCCGACCATCCCTGTCCACTGCGCAGGGGCTGTGGACTCTGATCCCCCAAGGATGGGGCACTTAATACACCCTTACAAGCGGCAAAATTTCCCAGCTGTTGCTAACGATGCTAACGAAGCAGGGGTTCATGATTTGGGTGTGCTTCTGCCTGCTGTTCCCCTGCTGGGTCTCCAGCCGGGCGCAGGCAGCAGGGCCGGGAGGAGAGGCAGGGTCCGGCGGGGGGAAGAGGTTGCACTGGGAACTGTGTTTTTATTTGTTCTTCTGWAATGTTTTACTGATAATGCAGCTTTTAATTACCCGGGTGGTGGAGTCCATTTATAACGTGCTGTTTTATCACAGCTTAAGTTGGGCACGCTGTAACTGCAGCGTTTTGTGGATAACCAGTATGATTGCTTGTTTTCTGTTTTTCTCACATCCCTGCTGTGAATACGCTTTGAAGCCCAAGATCTTCCTGTGATTTTTAAAATTCTTTGGTCATCCTTTACTTCGGATCTGTGAGCTTGTGGGGGCATCTGAAGGAAGTGTCTTAATCAGTAAATCGCGCTGGAAGAGGCTTCTGCACATAATTTGACGGTGCTGAGCTAAAGCTGTACAACATGTTCTCGTGATTAGAGGAAACCCCCTGCTTATCTGATTAAAGTGGAGCGTGTAGCTGGAATGTCAACAAACAAGACTGAACTGTAATGAAAGTCTGTGATATTCAATTATTCCACAGTGATTTTTCTGAGCAGCATTAAGCAGGCTGATGGTTACACTGGAATGAAAACCACCTAGGTCCCGCACGTACCTTTTTTCCTCCTAAATAGCCCTGTGATCTTGCTGCTTGAGCTTTCTTCTTTCTTCACTCATTTTTCTTCTGTTTGTTGTCTAGTCCCTCCCCGTGGGGTTAAGCCCTTTGAAGTAATGTCTGTTTTAGTGTCTAGCATCTATTCAGTGCCATAGAAGTTATAATAGCCACTAAAGAGAATATAACCTGCTTTTTTTGGTGCTTTTAGGTATGACATACGCAGCAAAGGGATACTTTGATGCTCTGGTTAAGATGGGAGAGTTGGCCAGTGAAAGCCAAGGATCTAAAGAATTGGGTAAGTCGCCAATTTACTGCTAAATGGAGTCGCAGTCCAGAGCGGGCTCCGAGCACAGGAATGAAACCAGATTTTTGCTGTTGATGGGGATGATAAGCTCAGTGTGGAGCTGATCCTGCCTCATGTGAATGGTAAAAGTGTCTCAGTATTTACTGTAAATGTAGCTTAAAAAAAAAAGCCTGCTATTCTTAGTGTCAGGATTTTGGGGCACTGTCAGCTTGTGGCCTTTGCAAAGAGGAAGCGTTTGCAGAGAGCGGCTTTGCTGGCATTTCTGTTTTGCTTTGCAAAGCARAGAAAAGCACCAGCGTCTGGTCTGGGAGCTGAGGCAGCGCTGCCCACCTCAGTCCTCTGAAGAGAAGGGGACGACGCAGGGGAGAGGGAGCGGTTTGGGGAACGGGCAGGTCGGCTGTACTGAAGCAGTGCTTCTCCTAGTAGAAGTCCCAGCGCTTGGGCTGCGCGTGGTGGTGGCTGTGTCTACACCCAAGATCTGCTGCACGCTGTCTGCAGCTTCCCAGTGCAACGCAGCTGGTGACTTGTGTTTGCTCAGTCGAGCAGAGATGCGACAGACRTCACGAGCTGTGATGCTCGGTGCCTCCTTTCCCTTTCTTACACTTACTCCTCCGGTAGGTCATTCGGGAGCTGCTTTTCCAGTCTTCCCATCACTCAGACATGGCTCCTAGTTCTCCCTCTGAGCTGCCCCCTCCTTGCTGCTGTTTCGCTGTGCAGACGTGGTTCGAGGTGGCTCTTCTCCCAGGGATGCTGCAGCCTCTTGTTAAGGCTCTCGTGGGGCTGAGATGGGTTTTGGTCTCATTGCCTTTGCAGTCCCAGGTGAACTCCTCCTCCTCCCAGTCCCTCCTGCAGGTCTGGCTCACCAGATCGCTGTGCTAGGAGATGGCAAGCTGTACTCGTTAATGCRATCTCTCTGAGGCAGTCAATTAACAGAGAAGAGGTTGAGCTGAAATGGCTCCGAAGGCTGATGAAGCAATCGGTGCACAGCCCCTCGGAGCGGCCAGGCTTTGGTTTTGCCGTGTTGTGCTCGGTGTCAGGCGCCGCTTACCCCCAGCCATGGGCTGCTCCAGCTCGGCCGTGCACAGCTCGCTGGCTGCCTCTGAATTTTGATGGGGAAGCAGTAAGTGTCTATGGAAACCGATTCTGTCGCTTGGATTAAAGCTGCCTATAGCAATCTGTTTCTGTTTAATAAATAAAACAAGAGAGCCTTGTGTGCGATGCATGCAGCAACTGAGACTGTAAGGGCTGTGCAGACCTTTCTGTCTAAGGGCTTCCTCTTCTGCCTCTTTGGGGGTGAAAGACGCAGCAGCTCTGTCCTCCTGGAAGTGAAAGCTTGGGAAAGCCTCAGCTGGGCGAGGGCAGGAGCTCGGGGACCGCAAACCTTGCCTCCCCTTCGGAGCAGCTCCAGGCTTTGCTCACACTTAAAACCTGGCTTTGGTATCTTCTGGTGGTCCTGCTCCTCGCCTAAGGACGGCGGTTTGACAGCAGGCGTCCTTAGTGCCCTCCCGCAGTCTCCCAACGTGCATTCGGTGTGTGGCTTGAGTATTTTGGGGTTGGTTTAAAATGTTCCCAAATTACTGCACCTTCCACTCCTGGTGTGAACGCATCCGAGGGAGGATCCTGGCAGCTCCTGCTCAGCCCCGAGCCGTGACGAGCGGCTGCTCCTCAGACCTCTTGCTTTGTTGATCTTGCTGATATTTATTGTGGCAGCTGCTCCACGCAGAAGAAAGTTAAGATAAAATTCCTGGCTGCGGTTTACTGGAGCTGATAACAGCCGGGGACACAACCCCCTCCCAGCGAGATGTGTAAACAGGGGCTGAAAAATGTTTTAGATCGGGGCTGTGCTCGCCAAAGGTACAGCTTTTCCTGGGAACACCTTTACCTTATCGGTCCCTGTGCCRTGATTGCTGATAGTGCTGGAAGCGAGCGCTGGGGTCTGGGCTGTTTCATTCCTTATTAGAGGCAGCAGCAAATGGGGATGTTCGTAACTGCCACTTGCACTCATGTTGTGCCCCCGCCGCTCCCTCCGGGTTTCCTCCGTGAGCTGCTCCAGGACGTCAGGCAGGACTCCGGGGTGCTCTGGTTGGGACTGCAGCTCGCATCTGTTTCCAGCCTCCACAGAAAAGAATCTGAGATTTTTATTTCCCTCCTTAACCCTTTTTTTTTTTCCTGAATGTGGATGCTTTTCTGATGTCATTTCTGGGGCAGGAGGTGTCAAAAGCACATAAAGCATACTGCAGATCCCGTGTCTAAAATGTGGTTATGGCAGCCACATCTTTTCCCTAGCCCTYCTGCCTGTGCTGCAGCGATGCTGCCCATGCCGGGGTGGCCGTGGGGGCTCCGCACCCCCAGGTGACGCAGCACGGCCAGGGACCGGGAGCTCCGGGCGGGATTGCAGCGCCCCGGGGAGCTGGGTGAACACTTAGAGGCTGCCCTGTGCCGGGAGAGCTGCCGTGGCTCTTTCGATCGGTGCTCAAAACCAGCCGTGTTTTCCTGTCGTCATCTCTCCAATAGTACTTGTGACTCCAAGGAGTTGCTCTTTAAGTTGGGCACTGGAGAACTGCCCGTCCGCGGCCGGTCCCCGGCTGTGTGCAGCAGTGCCGGCTGTCCGGCGCAGCGGGCTGGGGTGGCTTGTTCTGCTTGGTGCTGGCTTTTTTAAACACACCTTGCTCTGATGGTAGTGATGCTGCACGTTTGTCTTGCTGAAAACACTTAGCCTGCCAGAGCGCTGCCCCCGAGCTTAGGTCTCTGCTCAGCAGCTGCTTAGCGCTTCACATTTTTTGTAAATTCTCCATCAGATTTTAGCAACTGTGTGTAGACAGGGTAATCCTGGGTGGTAATGGAAAACCTAGCGATAATGAAGTACTTGAGCTGTAATCGGCTCTGTGGCTTGAGTTTGCGGGTGCAAGTGTCTGGTGGGGGTGTACCTCTGTCTGAACCCTGGATGTTCAAAGTCTGGTTTCTTGGTGGTTTTTTTTTAACTAAAGTGATGCTCTGACCAGGTGCAGGGTGTAGCTGTCAGTTGTCCCTGCACAGCAGAGGTTTGCCCTGAGACAGTTTGCTCTGTGCAGTGCCCTGTCGGTTTAGCAGTTTCATGGTTTTGGCAACCTGGGAAAATCTTCCCGCGCCTCGCGAGGAGCTGCGGCTGCTCCGTCCTCTGGAGCAGCTCCCGGTGCCATGCGGGAGGTGGGGGAGAAGCCCCGTGACGGGACCTCTCCGGGAGCGGGCTGCTGGGCACACCGAGGAGGCAGACCTGGGGGGTGGCTGAGACGGGTCAGCGGTGGCAGCGAGGATCGGCTTGTGGTGGCATTCCTGGGAGGGATGGCAGGAAAGCTTCTCCCCTCCCTGCTCTGCTCTCTGGGCTGCTGCCCAGCTTCTGGTGTTGGAGGATTAGACCCATGCCCACGGTTCCTCTTTGAGAGAGGCTCCTTATGCTGTCCTTCGCATCTTTGGTGGTTGCTGCGGTGGCTTTTGGGGAGCTGAGAAGCTGGTGTGAAGAGCATGAACTCTGCGTGTCTGACCGGTGAAGGTTTGCTCCGGGCTTGATCTGGGAACGGTGTGTGGACACTTCGAGGAGCTCCAGTCTCACGTGTGCGAGTGCTCCRGTGACTTTGGCTCTTGTCCGGCTCCTGCTTAGGTCCTTTGGATGCTACTCAAAATGTTGTTTCTTTTGTCCCCCTTGAAAACTAGGCCATGGCAAAGTCACGGGAAGGGGTTTTCTTCTCCAGGGAAGCACGTGCCTGGTGAGCGGAGCTGGAGGCAGTTTCCACCAGGCTGGGAGCACACTGGGATGCTGGGCCTGATCAGCACCTGCAGGAAACTCCTTCAGGGCTGGAGGTGGATTTTTCTTAGCAGTTGGTTTTCTTGAAGGTCCTGTTGAATTAGCGAAGGCTGCTCTGACGGAAGCACGGTGCTATGAAAGGGCAAGACATGCAGTAATTAGTCGGCCATTGTTGAGCTGAAATGAGCCTCTGGTAGATCATGGCTTTCTTCTGATACACAATTTGCACAATAAAATCAGGACCAGTGGCACCTTCATGGTCCAGTTGTTTGCTGCGGAGCTGTTTGGCATCAGCGGAGGATGCTGGGCTTCAAGAGTTTTAAACCATCTCCATACAGCTTTTAAAACACTGATGAGCATCACGGGGGGATGCRGGGTAGAGCCGTCTCCACCGGGCATGCTGTGCACAGAGACGGGGGTCTGCGGTCAGAGCTGGGCACAGAGCCTGGTCCTGTCCATGATGCTGCCGTAGAGCCAGGGTGCTCCAGCCTGCGCCCTGGTGGGATGGCCAACGTGGCAGCTCCTGGTGAGGAGCAGACCAGCCTGGTGGGATGCCCACGGCTGCCCAGGCGAGTTCAGACTCTTGTCTTCAGCTCCTCAGTCTGGCCTGGCTCTCGGCAGCAGCGTGGTTCGGAGGCTTTGTGCTGTGCCGAGTCCTCTGGGGAGCGGGATTAATCTGTTAATTGGATTTGCAGTTGTTCTGGGTAGACGCTTCCTGCAGCAGCAGAGATGCAGATATAGATCCCATGAATGTCAAAGGTCGTCACAGCAGCAAAGTGTTTAATGCGTGATCGGGGACCACCCCCGCGTGCTGCAGTGAGCTGGTGGTGGTCGTGGTACCCGATGCGCGCTGGGGACCTGCCAGAGCAGTGCCCAGAAAAACCGAACCTGACCTCCAGGAGATATTTGCCTGTGGTGGGTGATTTGGTGTCCCTGCAGTGAGGTCCCTCTGCCCGTGGAGATGAGCTCCTGGGTGGGAGAGCAGCAGTAATCTTGTTGCTTGATCCTTTTAAAATTGGACTTAACGATGCACTTAATGGCTTGTGGGTAACGACTTTGCACTGTTGGAAGACTGGATGTTCTGGACCTGCATTTCCGCCTGCGATTCTGTTAAAAGCCTAATTTGTCAGAGGAATTGTTCCAGAAATTCAGGACTCGGCCTCCAAGCTGTGTAGTTCACTTAGGGAAGGAACCCGTAGGAATGGGCTTGCTAAGGATGCAGAAACACAAGAAAGACCTCCTAAAAACTGCTGCCTGCCTCAGAAGGGGACTCTTCTGTCTGCGTTGCCTTTTCAATGCCTTCAAATCTTCTGATTAGAAGCAGACTGCCATAGCAGTAGGCTTATTCTCACCAACCTGTGTTTGGGTAAGTAATGGTGGAGGGCTGTTAAATGAGTATCTGTGAAGAGCATGTTGCCTGGCTGGAGTTTCTAACGCGTAGCAGCTGTGAGTAACGTTTGGGTTTCACCTTCAGTGGTGACATCTTCCAGAGATGCCTACCTGCTGTGTGCCCAGGCTCCGCGCCCGGGACGAGCATCCGAGGGACGGAGGGGCCACGCGTGTGTCCGTGGGCTGGTTTCTGCCGTCCGTCGGCAGTGCTGTGAGCTTGGCAGGTTTTAGGAAGGGGCACAGCTTGTCGTGTGGCCAGCCCYGGGTCCTGGGGGCGTTTGCTTCCCCTCCCGGGACTGCTGGCGTGCAGGACCGCTCGGTTCATGTGGGTCCAAGCTGGGTGGCTCCAGGCTGGTGAATGTGAGGTCTGTGCAGTCGTGTTCTCCTGTGCTAATTAATCCTGCGCCACCAATGTAGCTGCAGCCAGAGCAGTTGGGCACTAGGGACTCGCTGGTCTGCACATCATGATGCAGATACATGATCTGCACACACCCGGGGGCGGCTGTTGGGAAGTGCGGGGTGTCACAGGTCACCCAAGTYTCTAACCTGCCCGTGGTAAAAGTGTCAATGGCAAGTGCTCAGCCTGAGGGAGCCGATTACTGGACGTGTGTCGTTGAACTTGCCTGAGTCAGGGTGCCTTGGGAAGCTTTTGCTTTTTTCTTTACTTTGTCTCTCAAAAAATAAATAAAAAATGTCTTAAGCTTTGCCAAGCTGGGTTGAAGCAGAGGCTGCAAACAGAGCTGATCATTATAATGCTGATGAGTCGCTAATATAACATCAACAAATCGGTACCATCCTTTGGGGCTGTGATAAGTGAAACCTTTTTGAAGAGGAAATAGATGAATCAGCACGGAGAAGCTGATTGTTTCCCCACACTCGTATCCTTCCCACTGCACGCGCACAGATCTTCCCCCAAGTTGTCTTGCGATTGAATGTCAGCGCTGATCAAGTCAGAGCCGCCTTGTCTGGATGAGGTGTTGGGCTGTGAAGTGCTTCTCTCCGTGGCTTGAGGGCTTGTCTGTGGCGTGTGCTGTGTCTGAACTTGGGTCAAGATACATTCATATGAGGGAGGAGAAAAAAGATTGGAGAAGTTTTCAGTAGCRTGCTTCTGCCTTAAACCTGGCTTGCTCAGATCTTCAGCCCGTGGCACGACGTGCGAGCAGAGTTACTGCCAGTCTGTGTTTGCAGATGGGAGGAGGCGGCTGGTGGTCAGTGCTGCAGCTGGTGGAGAATGGAAGGTGTGAAACTGGGTGGCATGCGGTGCTGAAAGGGGAACTGGTAACCGCTGGGCTGAGCGCCCTGCTCTGCCGAGTCCGGGGGGGGCAGGATTTCACCCCGAAGCAATGCTCTGTTAATAACGTGCACAAGGCTGATGCTCTCCACCCCACTCCCCCCTGCCAAAAAAAAAAAACCCAAACCGATGGAGCTCTCCTGTCCAGCAGGTACCTTTGCTCAGCAAAGTCCAGGAGGAGAGAAATGGGTGCCTGTGTTGGAGCAGTGCCTGGTGCAGGGACCCCCTGGCCCCTTCTCCCCCAAGCACCCGGTGCTTTCGCATCTCCACTTGCCCTGGGAAGGTGCTGGTGCGGGCGCGTCCCCTCCCTGGGTTTGGGTGCTTGCTTGGCATCAAAGGATTCGGCTAACAGCATTTAACCAGCCATTGAAAAGCAGATTATTTTTTTTTCCTCTTAGACTTCAGGAGCTCAAACAATTTGCCCTGTTACTGTCTGTTGCTTTTTCTCATTAATGAGCTAATATTCCTTTTCTGCCAGCTTGGTTACTTCCCCTGACGGCACCATTGCCTTTCCTGGTCTCCCTTAACAAAAAGAAGCAGGGAGAAGCCCAGCACAACATCAAACAGTGGAGGAGCTGAGCTCCCGGAGTCCTTGTTTCATCCTTTTGCGCTCTTTATTTGGGATCTGAATCTCCAGAGCAAGTGATATTGATGGAGAGCGATGCCAACAGTGCTGCATCTTCCRTGTTACAGGAGCAAGGAGCGATGCTGGTGAGGATGCAGTGCTGTTTGCTCGTCAGAGCATCCCGGGCTGATGCCTGTGGCAGTGGGAGCCGGTGGCCAGCGGCCGCCCTTGCAGGGCAGGCTGGGCTGCTTCAGCCCTGCACAAGCATCAACATGTTCTGGCTCGGAGCAGTTTGGCTTCTTCGCCAATGCATTGTTTGGTATTTTTATTAAAAGTGGCTCGTATCTAGCTGGGGGGGGGGCAGGGGGAACCTTAGGCTCTGAAAACTCAAAAGCAAAACGCTGTGAGATGGGTTCCTACTGCTCTGCCTTCTGGAGGGGCAGCTGGCTCCTGCACGGGGCTTGCGGTGCCGATAGCAATGGGAGGGATGTGGAACAACCTGTTTGCCTGTTCCTGGCTGGGTGTGGTAGGGAAGGGCCCACAATAGCCCCTATAGTTCTCCCAGAACGATACTGTGAGTCAGACAGACGTAAATAGCAACTCCTCGCCTGTTTGTGCTTTGCAGCCTGCGGAAAGGTGTGAGCCCGGCACGGGCAGGTGAAACCCTTGCTCTGCAGTCCTACCCTTCCCCGTCTTTATTTTTGCCTCTGGGCTTAGGTGAGGCACTTAACCTTGGCGTTCTTGACCTATAGGATGTGCATTTTGGCAGCAAGGCTAGTATGGTGCTTGCACCCTGTATACAATTTATGCTGTGACCCAAGCTCTTGCCCTGTTCTCTGCCCTGCTGCACAGCGGTAATTACCGAGTTTAACTTACAAATACCAGTGGTAGGTGATGCAAAACGCCTGTGGCGTGGGTGGCCGTGCTGCTGCCGGGGCTGGGGCGTGTGCCGTGGTCCCGGCCCTGCCGCCCAGCTCTGCTAAMGCCTTGCGGTATCTGCCGTCAGCGTAATGCCGCGGATCCTCTTCTGAGCCAGGGTTTGAAATATTTAGGCTTTCCAACTACCRTGGTGTCTCTTAGTCACAGTTTAACTTCTTCCCTGCTGCCACGCTGGGTTAGTCTGAGCGGTTTCAGGGTGAAATGTCTGTTAATGTCTAACGAGGTCTGTAGCTTTTTTGCAGTGGTGAAGCAGCCGGTGGTGTGGAGGTACCGGGGTGTCAGAGATGCTCTATGTGAATTCACACAGCGCTGCAGCTGCTACTTAGGGGATTTAGTTCAAATCCTGCTGCTGCCCCGCGTGGGCTCCCAGCGATGGCAGAGGCCACGGGAAGTCTGGAGCCGATTCCTTTGGAGCCGGTTGGGCTGTCTCAGCCTGGGGAGAGGCTCCGGACGAAGCTCTCCTGCCTCCGCACAGCCCAGCACCGGGCAGGCATCCAGCCGCCTTCCTGCGCCGCGCCGGCTGCAGCGCCGCGCTCACCTTGAGCCGCTCTTGGTGCTGGGCTGGCCACGCCGCACCGCCGGCAAGGGCACAGCAAACCGGCCGCGGCAGGGGAGCGTGCTGCATGGCGGGCGCGGGGGGGACGGCAGCGTCCCCTCGCCCGGGCTGGGATGCGGAGCAGCGGGGGATGCTGTGCTGGGTGGGAAAGGCTCCGCACCGCTGCTCGCTTTGATGTGGGGCTGAAAYGCGCTGCGCTCTCGCTGTGATAAGAGCCAACGGGGTGGTGGTGGAGGAGAAAGTCTAAACAGATACACATCATTTTGTTTAGAGAGACACCTCCCCGGCTGCTGGGAACAGGTTAATTCCCTGGGTGAGGAGTGCGGGGGGGCAGAGCCCTGCTGTCCCRGTGCAGGGGGCTGGGTGTACCCAGTGCTGGATTTGGGGATATCTGTATTATTTCTGAGCGCCCTGGTCCCTGCTCTCTGGGTGGGTTGGGAGCTCAGCAGCGGTGGCCAGAAAGCCCTCGGCCAGCCCTGCACCGGCTTTCTCATCCAGGGTTTCCACTCCGGCCAAACGGGAAGCGAAAGGGAGAGGGGGTGGTGCGAGCTTTGGAAATAATAAGCGAGCCGCCCTTGCATTGATATGCTCTTGAAAAAGCAGTCTCAGCCAAGTGACAGCGTTACGTCATTGCCTCCTTGCAGTGGGAATTTGTGCACTTCCCATGATTGAGCTGTCGCAGCCCAACCGGAGAGCAATTTCCTGGCGGTCTCGTGGTGGTGACCCCTTGCCCGGACCTCCCTGTTCATGCGTGAAGCTCTTCACCACAGACGTGCGTAATTGCCACAGCCGGCTGCCTGCTCGGCGTGAGCGCCGGGGGCTGCTCCGCTCTGCTCAGCACCTTGCGAAGTGGCTGTAAAAGTTACAGCCGGCACGGTGGCTGCGGAAATCTCGGCACATGGTTTCCTCCCGGCGAAGGAGCGGAGCTGCAGCCACGCCATCTGGTCACCTCCTCGCTTTGCGGGATGCTTTGTGCATCGCTGCTCGCTTGGGGGGTGCGGCGGGACAGCGGCCCCGGTGCCAGTCGGTGCTGGCTGAGCACCTCCCGGTGCTGCAGCCGGTTCTGTTACTGCATYGACCCGTGGCGGAGGGGGCTGGTGCCTGCCAAGGACAAAAAGGGATCAGATTTGAATGTTTGCAGAAGGTTTTGAGACACAGTGTATGGTGCAAAGTACGAATTGCTTCAGCCACAAGAGCAAAGAACTGTTGGGCCAGGTTGTTCCCGATCGGCCCGTGGTGTTGACACTCGGCTGGCGTACGGCCCGTGTGCCGGGGACGGGCTGACCGAGCGGTGGGCTRGGGCTGGCCCAGCGTATGCCATCTGTTTTTGTGCTGAATGAGGGTCCCAATGGTTCCCTTGCACCGGTGAGACACTGGTTTGGCTCATCCCAGTCTCACTGTTGCTGAGGTTTGACTCCATGCACAGAGGATGCAGCTGTCCTGGAGCCCAGGATGGACCTGACCTCCGCAGAGGACTTGCATTTTCCTTCACGCTCTACGTACACCGAAACTGCAGCGTTTGCTGCCAGGGCCAGGCTCTCGCTGGAGCAGGACAGGAGTGAGCAGCCCCRTGTGGAAGCAAACCTGGGCTCTGTGTCTTGGCTGCTGGGGGGCCTTGCATGCTGGGGAAGGGGAACCCACCGTCGGGTGGGATTAGGGCTGTGGCTGCTCCCCAGATCCCCAGTGGGTTCCCAGGTTCATCCCTGCCGGCAGCCGCCGCCTCCACCTTGAGCAGCCTCGGGAACGTTGCACCATCTCTTCCCGCACGTTGTCCTGGGGCTCCAGGGCTGGTGTCCCCTTCCCATTGCATTTCCCTTCCCTGGGGTTGCTGTTCGGTGATTTAAAACTCCACGTACGTTTTTATGGGCTGTGCGTTTGGGGCTTTGCGTTATCCCAGGCGCTGCTCTGCTTTTTCTGGGACGGGATGTGGGATGCTGCTTCCCTTCAGAGAGCCCCTGCGGCTGTCGGGGGGGTCCCAGCCACCGCCGGCTGCGGGACCTGCCAGGGCTGAGTCCTGAGACCGGAGTAGCTCGGAGACACGGATCATGGCTTTCAGTTTACAAACATACAAACAGCTCTGTGTAGGCTGGAAGCCTCCTGGGAAGCTGCGACCCGCCATGCTGGAAGCAAGAGCTTCCTAACTCTGCGCTTACAAATAGCTGACGGAGCTCGCCTCTCCCTGAAAGCTTGCTCTGATCCGGAGATGGTGCTTTTAGTCGAACGGTAGCGCTGGCTCCTCTCCTAAAAGACGCTCCTGCAGCTCCCATGTGTGTGTCTGGCTCCAGCCGCGTTAGGGCTTTTGCTGAGGCAGGACCCTGCCCTTCCTCCCAGGAAAAGCGCAGTGGGTGTGTGACTTGATGAATTCTGCATTTGAAAAGAAAAATTAAAGGAAGAGACAAAGCAGAGCTGGGATCCCTCGGCCGTGGGCAGCCGTTTGTGGGACTGACCTGCAGCGTTTGCAGCAGCCGCGTGCCACGGCTCTGCCCTCACTGCCCAGCTCGCCTGCCCGGGGCAGGGCTGCCCGTGCACGGCTCAGCTGCCGAGGTTGAACAGGTCCAGTGGTTTTGAGGCAAATATCAACCTAGCGTGTAGCTCCGTTTGCAGCTCTGTGTCCTGTGACCTGGACTGAGTCCCGGGGCTGTGTTTATCCACTGCCCCGCTGCTGGGGGAGAGGGATGTGGGTGCTCTGTGCTCGGCTTTGGGCTGTACGTGCAGCTGGGAGAGCGCTGGGCGAAGCTCCTGGCTGTAACAGTGCTGTTTAAATTCCCATCGCAGTTATTAGTGCAGCATCTCTTGTCTCCACCTGCTCCCTTCAATATCTGGACTGTGAATCAGGTCGAGATGAGGGACCTTTCTTGGTCCCATCATCTCTGGCTCCTTTGTCACATCCCTGCGGCCCGGCTAAGGGCTGGCACGGGCAGAGCCGTGCTGTAGCTGGGGTGGCCGACGGCACGGGGGGTCGTGAGCAGGGCTGCCCCTGGGTGCTGGGGTCCTGCTGCTGCTTGTCTTTGTTTCCCTTCATGCTACACAAGACATAYGTGTTTGTCCAAGTGTCTCAGATGAACATCTGCTCACCTACAGCTCCCCAGAGATGGGCACYGGGGGTATTCCAGGAGCACCCATGGGTCTGGCTGCGGACCCCTCCCTGCTAGTGGGGTGCCACCTTCCCCCTCCCCGGGTGTCCCCCCGAGCTCAGTGCCTCAAGCCCCCTCCCCACGTCTTGTCTTTGCAGGAGACGTGCTCTTCCAGATGGCCGAGGTCCACAGGCAGATCCAGAACCAGCTGGAGGAGATGGTGAGTGTCCCAGCCCGGGCATGCCGGGCTCTCTGCCTGGCCACAGGCTCTGCCGGTGTTGCAGCTGAGCAAAATGGTTTTCCACGTTTTGACTGGGCAACGCCAGCCCCTCTGACGTGGATTTGCTGAGCTGCAAAGAGACTGGTCTGCTTGGGCATCTGCTGCTGCCCTGCTGGGTCCTGCTCTGAGTGTCCATCTGTCCCTCACCGCTGCCAGCCTCTGCTCTGTCTGTGCAGCCCCTCTCCCCTGCCTGCCCTGGCGCTCCCCGGGCAGGGTTTGCCAGCCCTCGCCAAGGACCCGTGTTTTCTCTTTCTGCCTGCAGCTCAAGTCCTTCCACAACGAGCTCCTGACGCAGCTGGAGCAGAAGGTGGAGCTGGACTCCCGGTACCTGAGTGTGAGTTACAGCCTCGTGTAGTCCGGCAGCACAAGCGTTGGCTCGGGCGCCTCCACGTCTCCCGTTCCTGCTGCCCGGCTCCCTGCGCGGGGGGCAGTTGTGCCCGGGCACTGCTCGTGCCCCTGGTTACAGATGGATCCCCGGCCATCACGCACATCACCAGGCACAGAACAGCATTTCCCCCGATGTCAGACTATTGCCGCCCCTGTCTGCTCTCCAGGCTGTGGGGATCCTGCTTCTCCCAAAGTCCGGGGGGGTCTGCTTGCTTCTGCCAACCCTCGGCAGCAGGAGCCGCGGCCGAGGCAGGGGTTCGACTTCGGATGCTCAGAGCTTTCTCCTGTCGCATCCAGGCTGCGCTGAAAAAATACCAGACGGAGCAAAGGAGCAAGGGGGACTCGCTCGACAAGTGCCAGGCAGAGCTGAAGAAACTTCGGAAGAAGAGCCAAGGCAGCAAAAACCCCCAGAAGTACTCTGACAAGGAGCTGCAGGTAGGACCCCGGGCGCGGGGGGACGAGCATCTCGTCCTCGTGCAGGGCAGCGGGTGCTTGGTACCGCATGCTCGAGGTGGCCCAGCTCTTGCAAGCCTTTAGATAAGGGCTTGCTGGCCTTTTTTTTAGAGCCACGGGCGCAGCAGCATTAGGGGAGCATGGTGGGGTGTGGGAAGTGTGGATAGGGAGGGGGTGGCAGCCCGTGATGGGAGCGGGTTGGTCTCGTGGCCGCCCCGGGGGAGGACGGTGCAGAGGGGGAGGCTGCGAGCTCCGCTGACGGCAGATGTTGTGCCAGGCGGTGCGGTGGTGACTAACCCTGCTCAATCCACTGCTCCTGGTGCTTTTTATTTTTTTGCTTCATGAATGAACCCAAAAAGATCACTAATGTCTGTTGTGCCAGATCCATCTTCCTCTGGATGGTGTATTGCTTAAATATTTTCTGTGCCTGCTGCCGGGGCGTCCCTTCCCCCAGCCCGCCGGGGCGGCGGCGCGGGCCGGGGGCGGCTGCGGTGAATCACTGCGGTGTGATCGCGGTGTGGGCTCCCTCGCCAACCACGCGCCGTTTGCTAATCAGGTCCCGGCTGCGCAGGGCTGGGGTCCCTCACGGCACCTGCCTGGTCGGTTTGTGCTGTGGGGTGGGCACGTTTCGGAGGTCGAGGCGTTGGGACTCCCCGCAGGGAGGGAGTTGGGGTCAGCATCTGGCTGAAGAGCATCCAGGGCACATCCCCAGCTGGTGCCGGCCACGCTGGGGCTGTGAGCGGGACGTGCCGAGGGGCTGCGGCACCCGGGCTACTGGTGCGTTCGCAGCAGGAGTTCATGTCTTCGGAAGTCTGCAACCTTTGGTTCGAGCTTCGCCCAAAGCAAATGGCAAATTTTAATGAGAGATCGATGCACCTATCTGCAAACCTGCTCTGGTTGAAAGTCCTTGTGCTGCTACTCGAGTTAAGGCTGTTGAATGATTGCAGCACGAGTAGTACCTTGAGAAGGGGAAGATGAACCCTGAAGCCAGAAATTACCTAGTCTTGTCTGAGGCATGAGAGTATGAGTGACGTTGGACCAGGATCTGTTACTGCGGATGCCACGGGCCGGTAATGTGTCAAAATGATCCATGTCTGCTGAAGGGGATCTGAACGCCGATGGCAGCGGCTGTGTACAAGGCGCCGTTTAAAGTAGTCGGCGGATAGTTACCGTGAAGGTTGTGCTGGGGAAGTGACATTCTTAATTACACTAAAATTTGGGAAATCAGTCATTCTCTCAGTGGCGTGAATCAGAATAAGCACTGAAGGAGAAAAACGCACCCGCAGTCATCCACCCCGGCTCGGCGTGCAGCTCCCGTGCTGAGCCGGAGCGCGTTGCACTGCGCTCGTGCTCGTTTGCAGCCGCTGACTGCCGAGGCTGCGCCGAGCTGCTTGCAGGAGGCCCGGCTGGCCGGAGCGTGGCTGGAAGGTGCYGATGCAGCAGGCTCGCCTGTCCTGCCCGCTGAGGCGGGGGCTGGCGCGTTCTTGAGAGCTGAGGAGCTTAAACCACTTCTGAGTTGTGGGCGTCTCCGCAAGCCCTTGCTCCGAAATTCTTGCTGAGCAAGAAAAACCCTGTTAGGCAACGAGGCTCAGCGTGGGGAAACTCGGGGATCAAACCTTCGTTATCCCCCACCTGTGAAAGCTGCTGATAGGGACAACAGAGCGAAATTGCTGCCAGAGCCACCCCTCTCCTGCCTAACCCCCCCGGGCTGCTGCCGCGCAGGGATCCCCATCCCACACCTGGAGTCGGAGGAGGAGAAAACCCATCCCAGTGATCGGCTTTATATAGCTGGGAGAGGAGCGATGGTTTGGTCCTCCTGCTGTGATGTGGCAGGGACGGGGTAGTCCTGTTAGCACGGCCGCTTTGGGCAGGGAAACAGGATCAGGCTTTCATTCTCTTAATCTTTCAGCAGTAAGTATTTAGGAAGCGCTTATCTCTGAAAAAGCCTTATGATGGCTTTTGAGCTTAGAGAGCTATGAGACTGCTCAACCACTCGCTTCTTTTTTTCCCCCTAGATCAAAATACAAAGTTAAATTGCTGAATTCAGCCAAGAGGGCAGTTTTCCCTCTGTTCTCTGCTGGCTGCCATGCTGGTATTTCCTTTCAACAGAAAAAGAGGGTATTTTGGGCCACCCTTGATGCTGTTCTTACCCTTGCCTGGGCATCGGAGGGCGGGGGGATTGCTGCAAGGGTGGGTCCGCAGACCCATCAGACAACAACTGGATGGAGCTCTTCTAATGGGCTGCTGCAGATTACTTGTCTCGTAATGGGAGAAGCTGCTGTTGATGGAAACGTCCTGGTAGCTACATCAGTCATCTCCTTAAATAAAGCAATAACATCTTACTCTTCTTTTGAAGACTCATCCACTTAAGCTACTGTAGCAGTCGGCAGCCAGGAGTCTGATGCTCTGTCATCGTCTCTCTTCGTATTTAATGCTACGGGAAGCAGAATTGCTCCTTTCTGCCTCTTCACCACTTGTTGAGTGACCACATCTTGTCATCGCCTGCAAGAGAGAGGGTGGGCGAGACGAGCGCGGTGGGAGCAGCAGTGCTGTCCTCCTTTGGGGAGCTGCAGGACGTGGTTTCTGTAACATCCTCTCGCTCTGCCGAGGTGAGAGGAGATTTGGGGCTGTTCAGGCTCTGGTTTGCCAGGTGGCAGAGTACAGCCCTCACCTGGGCCAGGGTACCAGYGTGGCTTGGGCTCCATGCTCTGCTAGATTGATCAGAAAGCCCAGTAAAACAGCCCAAACATCTCACCTGTGACTCTTCAATTCTGACTTTCCCCCTTTATAAAGCAGAAATGAATGCTGATATTCAGCAGGCACTGCACCTCACTAATTATCTTGTGGCTGGTGAGCGGTAGCTTTGGGAAGATGGAGGTTGAGGAGGTGTGCTTGGGATGAGGCAGTGGCGCGATGCTCATGGACACTTGCAGGAGGCTTCTCCTCAGCTTCATCAGCTGCTCATTGCATGGCGAGAGCTGATCCAGGGTTGTCTGCAAGTGCCACGTCATCTGGCCACTGTCTCTTGTGCTTGTTTTGTGGAGTATAATAGATGAGGATGGGCATCGCAGGATTAACATGGTTGAGGATTTAAAATACCTTGTGGTCTGCAGTGAAGACGACTCATGTAGCTTAAAAGCAGCTCAAAGTGCAATTAGGCTGCAGGAGTGATTTTCCATCTCCAAAGCTTTGTCTGTCATGGTCAAGAGAGATGCTGTGGTTGTGGGTTGTTACTGCTGAATGTCACAGTAAAGCCAGGCTTTTTATTCCTTATGAATCTCTTTATTCCGTATGAATCAGTCCAGAGCTTTTGTTATACATGAGGAATGAAAGCTGAGACAGCTAACTACCTCAAATGTCTCATCTTAGTTATGTAGTTACTGAGATTTTTTTTGACCTGTGTTGAAAACYGTGAGAATAAACCAATTCCATTCACTTCATGTCTTTTATGAAGAAGAATGAAAACAACATTAAGATTAAACAATCACCAAGGAAGCTAAACTGCTGTAACTTCATTAAATGCTGGTTATGATCAAGCTATGAAATCAAGGTCACGACGGGTTTAGGACCTTGATTGAATCAGCAGCTCAACAATGAAGTTATGTTGGTTCAAACTATTTATCAAATCACATTAGCGCTACAAGCAATTGGATTTCTCCATTGGGCTGAGACGAAGCTGACTGTAATTCACGCTAAATAGCGAAGCTGAAGCCGGCTGCTTGCGGTGAAAGGCTGTGCCTGACCTGGGTGAAAGGGCTTTTGGCGCGGCTGTGCCGGCGAGCAGCCGCGACGGTAACTCCGGAGGGGCAGAGGGAGCTCACTGCTCCTCCCAACCCCTGCAGCGCCAGGGCTTTGYGGAGCCGGGGGCGGTGGGCTGCGAGGCTGAGCTCAGCTCCTGCCCAGATGTGTCTTCTGCTTGTCCACACCTACACCTGCTCCTGTGGGAGTATTTTAAGCATTAAATACCACTGTGCCAAATAACCTGGGGGGGGTTATAAACTTTTGTAATTGAAACCTCATTTTGATATTCCCATCAGGAGAAATAATTTTAGCTATAGGTCAAGCAGCTCTAACTGATAAGGAGTTTGCACAAACCAGGTTAGAAAGGCTTATGTAAAAGTCAAATAGGGAAGAATTATGTAAAAGCTCAGTGGCTGCAGGTAACTCTCTCCAGGTTTTATCGTGCTTTAAGCTGAGTTAGGCTGGGCATCCACACCCAGCAAATACCGTCAGGGAGGGGAAGTGCATGTGAAACACTCGGTGGGAGACGCATCAGGTCTGGGGCTGAGCAGCGCTGGTTGTGGGCAGCGTCTGAGTGTCCCTCTTGCCGTGGCCAGGTCGGGACTGAAAGGGATCCCGACTCGGGAAGTACCAACCTGAGCGTTCGTGTAGCTCAGTGGCGTTTACCTGCTCGTGTCTCGGGACCTTATTGGAGAGCTCAGCCCTTCCAGTATTTTTTGCCTCTGTTGTTTACTCTGTAATCAGCTGTGAACTCGCGTGCTGGTGACATTGGCCCCTCTTACCGTGGGGCTGTAGCACCGAGCGTCTGGGGAGGCTTTGGGTGTTGCACCTTGCTCCGGCAGCGCACCGGACCCTCTTCTCTCCAGACGTGGTGCCACAAGAGCCGTACACTGAAGCGGCTTTTTCAGCCTTTGTGGTCTGTGAGAGCTTATGAAAAAGGCAGCACTGAGAGGAGGAGAGTCTCCGTCTCCTCCTTCCAGCGGCTGTGGCCGGGGTGGGCTGGCTCAGTGCCATGGCTGGCTGGCAGCATCCCTTCCACCCCGGGTGAGCTACAGGCTCCGGCAAAAAGCATGGTTTCCTGCAACCAGCTCTACAAATCTATAAGCAGCTGCTACAGATATGCAAAATGAAGTCTTAAACTTCTTTTCTTCTGGGCTGAGATGCCTCAAATGACTCTTCTGGAAAGCTGGTCTCTCGGTCCCCGTGCCCATGCACGTCAGGGTCATGTCTGATGAGCATTTCAGTACCAACCCTTGTGCATCGAGCTGTTGTTCTGGGGTGTCCCCATATTGAGGGAATGTTTTAAGCAGCTGATCATGAAACCCCCGCACAGCTGGCTGGAGAAAGCGCTTGCCTGCTGTTTTGCTCTCTGTAAATTTTATGTAATATCACATGCCTGCGTGGATGGCACTTTAGAGGAGCAGTGAAAGAATGAGGCTGATGCCCCAATGAGCAGATGTGTGAGACAGGCAGCGTAGCAAGGGGAGACAGCCCTTCTCAGGGGAGGAACAGGAGGCTGGTGGTTTTGGAGCAGGGCAGCTGTCAGGGCTGTGCTCCCTAGGATCCGCTCTGCGTATTATTTCACCTTTGATAACCATCAGTGCAATAGTGTCCGCAGCATCCCGGAGGAGGGTTTTGGCCGCAGGGTGATGGAGCGGGAGCGATGGAGGCTGGTGGGCAGCGCAGCGGGTGCTGGCACTAGAAGACCTTCCCCGGCTGGAGATGTGGGTACTTGTGCAGGGCAGGGGGAGTTTGTCTTCTCCCCGGGAAAGGTGCAGAGCTTCGGGGTGTCCATGTGCCAGATGCACAGAAACAATCCAACGGCGGACGGCTGCGGCGACGTGGGGTCCCGTGGCTCTGCGGGGGTGCTTTGTCCTTGCAAAAGGCAGCGAAATGTGTTTTGGCTCTCCTGGTGACCCACGTATGGGCGTTCTCGGCTGCAGGAGAGGGTTTGGTCTGTTGCTTTATTTGCCTTATTACAAGAGAGGTTAGGTCACGTCAGGCTCGCTTCCGAGCTCCGGTCTCCTTCCCAGCCGTGCTCTGCTGGGAAGAGCCGCTGATATCCCAGGGCTCGAATACAGCATTGCTCTGCCTAAACAAACCGACCAACCCCCCTCTCCATCTGTAACACACTTGGGCGATGATGGAGGCTGGGGACGGTGTCTCCCCTGAGGCTGCTCCAGGGTCCATCGGCTTCCACGCAAGGAGCAAATTCTGGGAATGAGGAAAAGCTGTCTCCTTCCCTGGGAGCTGTCGGGGCTGAGGATCCCCAGGCTGCTTGTTTTCCTCAGTTTGACTATATGCCATGGTAGCGTTTCAGCTCGTTTTCCTTGAGACTATTCAACAGCTTAGATGCTCTTCCTCTGTTAATCAGCCTAACTTCTTTCTTATTTTATCCCATTACTTTCTAATTATTCTCCCTTGTGGTTCCCTAAATAAATCCTCCCTTTTCTTGGTGTTTACTCTTTCCAGGTATTTCAGCCTGCCGCATCGGTCCGGCACAGCTCGCAGAGTCCTCTCCCTTCCCCTCTCTTTCCTTTGTCTCTTTTCCCCGCTGCTCTGTGCTGCTGATCCTGACCCGTCCCTCCCTGGGACGAGAGCCCGCTGTTTGGAGCCGGCGTGGAGGCACGGTCCCCTCCCTGCTCTGCATCTCTCCTGATGCTGGCTAGAAGCGTGCCCACCGCGTGCTCCCCTGCGGCGTTACCCGCTTTCTGGTCTCAAAACGTGCAACAGCCATGTCCAGCGTGGTTAGCTGGTGCCTCCTGCAAGGCAGCCTTGCTGGCTTCTGCCCGCTGTTGGTTCCCTCCTGTCCCTGCGGATGATCCTTCGCTCAGCAGTGGCAGACGCGTCTGGTCACCGATAAYGACCTGTAATGCTGATTTCTGCAGTTGTGGTCAATGCATTAGCGTTAGCACTGCCCGTGGCTCATATTCCCGACTGTTTTGTGTATTCTTGGCTTGGATAGAGCAGTTTGAACTAATTTTTTCCAGTAAAGCAGTGTGGTTATTAAAGGCTTGACTGAAGTTCAGTAACGAAGTTGCTGTTTCACCTGCGCTAACTACACTGATGGCAGCGTGCGCTTGAAAAGAACTCGGGTCTTGACATTTCTTGGATGCTTTTTCATCTTGACACACCTCTAGCTGTCGGCTTTGGAGTGGCATTGGGAAGATGTTAGTGCAAGCGGCAGGGCCTTTGTGTGCCCTGGCTTTTCTGTGCCGGGGATGACAGCGGCTGTTTGAGCTGAGGACTTTGCAGCATCTTGTTTCTTCTTTYGTGTTTTCTTGTTCCTAATTTACTGTCTGGCCCATTGGGGTAACTTGGTCTGGCTTCTGAATGGAGATTGCCCAGTGTGGCCAAGCTTTGCTCCAGCATTGCTCGTCGGCACCGGGCAGCCGGGAGGGGTTGAACCGGCAGGTCCCTGGCCGAGCCACCGCTGCCGGGACCGGGCTCCCCCTCCCGGGATTGCGGCTTCCCTGGACCAGGCAGGAAGGTCCAGGCTGGCTCTGCTGGCTCCCACCCCTGAGCCATGGCAGCGTCTTAAACCAAACCCTTTCCCCGGCTGCGCCCAGCGCCGCCGCGTGCTGACATTGCTAATTAGGTCAGCAGCTCCYGGTGAATTGGAAGTGGATGTGTTCGGGAGGTGGAGCGGGGGGACGGGGGAGTTATTTGAGGCCTCTCCAACCTAGAAACCCAGAAAAGGTTTCTGGAGCTGTTGGGTGGCTCTGGCACGTGCTCTGGCTTTCGGCACGGCTGTGACCACCGCGAGTGCCGCCCTGGCCGGCTCCGTGCCCCCTTGGGCGCTCAGGTCACAAATGGGTTTTTTTTTCCTCCTTTAAACTGGGATTTTTGTTTAAATGATGCTTAAAATCTGAATTTGAAGCTGACAGCCTAAATCAATCAGGTCTGAATTTAAGATGCATCACTCAAGCGGTACGTGCTTGTTGGTGAGGTCCTGGAGAGGATGCTGCTGAGCTGCAGAGCCCGGACGCACCGAGGCCAGCGGGGAGGCACCTGGCCCTTACACCGGTTGTCAGGTCGTGCCAAGCTGATGTGTGTTTGGCTGGGGTTCAAAATGCAGGATGGCTGCAGGATCCCCCTCCGTCCCTGAGGAGAGGAGACGCCAGCGGCAGCCGTGAGCCCGACGGGCACCTGGCTGTAGGTAAAGCACCACTCGCTGATTAAAGACGGTGCTTCTCCTTGACATACAGCAGTGAGATCTTACATCGTGCTTTGCCTGTTACTGTTTTTCCTGTGCATCTGGCATATTTAGCAAGGTTTTTATTTAAATTGTCTTTCTATGCATTATTTGAAAGCCCATTGTCATTTTGAGCAAATCCAAAATGAAAACTGTCTAGTGAACAAGAAGTGTTGCTCGCCATTTTGTAATGTAATAACGTGTAAAAATCAGGGCTCTGAATAAATCAATGGCACATCAGGCATATTTACATAAAGTATTAAAAGCGCTGAGAACACTAAATTTAGAGCTTAGGCTCTCTGCTTGCAAATCAACATGTTCTAACTGGCTGCAGCCATTAAGACAAGCCTTTCTTTAGCRAAATAATTAAAAGTATACTTGCAAAACAAGATTGAAATCAGGGATGTAAATAAGGCTTTAACTTGCGTATTTAAGTCATGATTAAAACTAAAAATCTAACATTGCTAAGATAAGGAAGAATTTCCCCACCTCGCATCGTGGTGTACAGTGTGTTTGGGGGTAGAGCTGGCTCTTGCCCACCCGCTGTGCCTGGGGCACGGCTGCGTCTGACCCGGGGATGGTTATTGTACGGGGAAACCTGAGTCGCGGCGGGATGGTCCTTGGGCTACTGAACTAAATTAGCCGGACGTGGACTCATTTCACTTCTCACCTTCTTGTTCTTGATGGCCCAGTTAGTAAATTAAGCAGGATGAGTTTAGGGTGTCGGGGTTCGCGCTTGCTCCCGCGCTCCTGCTATTTCAGGTGCTGTCAGGGTTGCGCTTTCCTTCCAGAAACGGGGCTCTGCAGGAGGGGGAGCCTCTCCCGAGGGAGGCAGCGGGATGATAAGCGAAGGAAGCTTTGTCAGGAGCTGCCTGTGCTGCAGGGGTGTGGGGACGGCGGGGCTCGGTCCGTCCTGGGCGTAGCAGGGCTGCGATGGAGGGGTCGGGGCACCGGACCCTGGGGGAGCCGGGGGCTCTCTGGCCTGGTGCTGGGACGTCCTTCCCTCCCGGCTCCCTGTCACTGCTGCCAAGCTGATGCCTCTGGGCTCTGTCCCTGTGCTGTTCCCAGGGCTAATAATACCTGGGAGGAGGCGGCGTGCTGCTGGCAGCGCCTCTGTCCCGAGCCCACTCCACAGGAGCGATGCTTTCCCCGCTCGCGCCGAGCGCATCCTCCCACCGCCGCCTGCTCCCGCCTGCCGGCACATGCCCGGGGCTGCTGCCGCCTCTTCCCGGTGCCTCTGTGCCTGCTGCCGGCACAGCCCGGCTGCCTGCCGGCTTTCCCGGTGCCCTCCCCTACATCCCTGCCAGCCCCGGTCCGGCTCAGCTCTCCCTGCAGCTTTGCTTGGGGGTGATGCAAATACTGCCATTATTTCTGCTTCTACACCCAACGGCGTCAGCTCAGTTACCTTCATTTATTTCTGTTCCTGAACACAGGCGTTTGCACTGGATTTTCTCATTTGGGGAAAAAAAATTCTCCTTGAAACAGGGTTGTTGGTTGCAAACTGGGTTTTGACCCGTTTCTCACTCACCCCCTTTCCCCTACCCATGCTGGTGCCTGTGGGGAGACCCAAAACCTGCTGGGTCCAGCACGAGCTCTCCGCAGGGTTTGCTCTTGAGGGAGGATGCTCGGAGCAGGGTGGGAGCCGTAGCATCTCCAGCTCTGGAATAAGCCCCCTTTGAAGTCTGGGATGTCGCTTAATCTCGCTGCTTTGTTGAGGTTTGTTCCATTTTATGTGTCTGCTAATAAATACTGAAGCATGCTAAAAATAATTGTTAAACATGAAGAAAGAAGTAAAGCTGCTTTGGGCCCTGAATTTCCAGTTTAATTCCCTTCTCAGGGAAGCTCAGACTTTCTGAAACAGGTTTAGCAGTGCCTGGTCTGCACGGCTGCTTGTGGCTTTTCAGTGTGGTGCTGCCATCCCAGGGAAGAGCCGGTGGCAACGAGGTGTTGCAGGGCAGGACAGTGATGGGTGGGAGAGATGCTCCTCTTAGAGGCTTGGTGACTGCTCTCCCAGTGCCACATCAAGGGTGGAAGGTCCTCACAGAGGAGCTGGGGACATTCCGAGGGCATTGAGGGAGGAGAAAGTGGCTGCTTCGGGGAGCTGGGGACATCTCACGCCCTCTGTGCTCAGGGATGCTGATGGTGTGGCTGAGCAGCAGCCCTGTGGTCCCCAGCGTTGCTCTGAAGCCCTCCCGTGTGCCATGTTTGCACCGTGCAGGTCAGCCTCAGCGGCCGGGTTACCCCAGCCCAGCCCGTGTGCCGCTTCGATGCCCTGTACGGTGCTGGCAAAGCCCCACGTGGCGCAGCCGTGCTGGCAGAAGTCCCGTAGGTAGAGCAGGAGCCCGTGCCAGCAGAGCAGCCTCCCACTGCTGTGTCTGCGGCATCTCTGCCTGGCACTGGCCGGGGCCCCAGCGTCTGCGCAGCCCCGGGGTGCGGCATCGAGGAACGGCCGCCCCGGCAGTCCCCTTGCTGCTTGCAGCCGGGCAGGGAGTGCTGTGCCAGCGTGCAGCGCTGCCCTGCCCTGGCACCGTGCGCCTGTCCCCTGCACCGCTTACCGTGCGGCTGACTGGCAAACGCAAACTGAAAGCGCTGGCGGTGGTTTTAGCGTTGCTGATGGTTGTGTGTGTTGGAGGGGTTCACGTGCTGTCCTGCCGTGGCCACCGGCTCTCGGCAGCATGGCCCTGCCCATCCTTGCAGGCAGTGATGGGCAGCGAGCAGTGATTTGGCAAAGACAGTGATTCGGCCGCAGAGGAGGTGCCGGAGGTGTTCAGCCTGGGCTGGGTTTCACGGTGGTTTTTGCGCTGCGGTGCCTGGCCGGGGCAGGGATGAGCAGGGGGCTGCCAGTCCTGGGTGACTGCGGCAACCTCTGTGGCCTCCGCCGCCGGGGCGAGTGCCTCGGCGTGGCTCGGGCGCCCGTTTGGTGAGAGGACGGCTACACGTGGTACAGCTCGTCCCACCGCCCGCGCGGCTGCCAGCCCACGCGCTGAGTCAGCGCCTCTGCGTGGGGGGGCTCCGATGAGTAAGGGCGGGTTGGAGGGGCCGCACAGGCACACGTGTGCGTGCCCTGTGCTGGGGGGGGCCCTGCGGGCACCCTGCCTGCCAGCTGCCCCCCGCCCCAGCCCCACGGCTGCACCGCCGACCCCTCTGCGGAGGATGCTGCGGCATCCCCTGCCCTGCGCACGGAGGGGCAGGCGCTCAATGGGCAAAGCGGTGGAGGCAGCCACCTCTCTGCTTCTCTTTCCGTTCTAGTACATTGAAGCCATCAGCAACAAGCAAGGCGAGCTGGAAAACTACGTCTCTGACGGCTATAAGACAGCTCTCACGGAAGAGAGGAGACGGTTCTGCTTCCTGGTAGAGAAACAGTGCGCGGTAGCGAAGAGCGCGATCACCTACCATGCCAAGGTGAGTCGGCCCCACCGGAGCCGCCGGTCTGCCGCCGTGCTCCTGCGGCCACCGGTCTGCGGGTCCCGGCTGCCCCATCACCGGGTGGATGCTCCTGTCAGAAGCCGTTGCCCGTAGAGCAGGCTGATCTCCTGAAAGCCACAGCTGATGCAGCCCCTGCGGCTCGGGGGGCAGAGGAGGGGGAACACACCAGTGGGTGACCCACGGACAAGGTGCCCCGGGCAGCGCGTGTGCTCCCGGGCTGGGAGAGGCAGGGCTGCTTCCAGGGCTGTGCTGCCCTCCTGGCTGCACCGCAAGCTGCCCTTCCTCTGACGAGGGGACACGTCTCCCGTGGGTGCTGCTCCGCATTTCAAAGCAGCTTCTGGCTGCACGAGGTAGACGAGACCGACTGTGGTTTGCTCGTGCCAATGGTGGTGGTGGTGACGGCAGAGCCTGGCAGCGCATCCTGCCGTCTGGCTCGCCCAGGCGGTGCTGGCCCCTCCGCGGTGCGACTTCACCTGCGTGGAAGAGCTCGTGGTAGGTGGATGGGGCTGGGTTCACCTCTCCTGCGTGTCGTGGTCACCAAGGTCTGAGGGCTCTGCTCTGGCAGAGGCTCGTCAGGTTCCTCATGCATCAGCTCATGATTTGCAAAAGCAGAAGAAATGCAAAGCAGCGCCGTTCCTGCTCGGCGTCGGAGCAGCGCTGCCTGCCTGGCAGGGCAGGGAGAGGGCTCCCTCCGACCCCCCGGTACCCTCTGGCCTTAGTAAAGGCAGAGATTAAACTGCAGCTCCAAACCCCCTCTTGCCCATTCCCAGGCAGCCCACGTCTCCTGGGCCGGGGGCCGGAGCTGCTGCCTGCTGGCATGGGGAGCGGTGGTCCCCTGCACTGGTCCGGAGCGGAATCCATCTGGACGAGGGCTGGGAATGCCGGTGCTGCTCCCGTAGCCTCGTGCTCCCGTTCTGGCTGTTCCCTACCGCCACCCCCCGTCGCTCACAGCACCCATCTGTCACTGCCGCGTTTGGCACCGGGGAGCAGGAGAAGGAGTTTGGATTAGTCAGCGCTGTCCTCGCGCTGCACTGTGGGCTGGATCGATGCTTGGCATATGTGAACTCCTCCTGTAGTGCAGGAGCGAAAAATTCCCCCCCAGGGATGGGGGGGTCGGCAGGCACAAAGGTGCTGGCACTTGCAGCATGACTGGCACAGTGAAACCAAAAGCTTCTCGCAGCAGCATGTGGAGGGTGGTTTTGCAAGAGGGACTCTGCAGGCAGCTCGTCCAGAGCGGGGTGGGCGTGCGTGTGACGTGGGCACCCGGCCCCACACCAGCCCTGCAGCCAGCGTGGGCCTTGCCGGCTAAAAACGCCGTCCCGCTGCTGCCTGCGGCTCCCGGAGGATGCTGGCACAGCCGCAATCTGGGTGGCGAGGCTGCGCCTCGGCTGGAGCCAGTGGCCGATAGCGGGGAAATATTCTGGGACTTTGAAATTGGCTTTATAGGGTTTTTTGATACATAGGGACCGAGCTGTCCCCAGGTGAGACCATTTGCGAAGCCGTGCAGAGGTGTCGGGTCACCCTCTGCCGTGCGGCTCTGCTGCGAGGTGAGCCAGCAGGCGAGCTAGCCGTCAGGCTTACCGGAGCCGCTCCTCCACAACCCTGCGCGGCGCAGCCGTCTCCCAGGGAGATGTTCAGGCAGGTGGCTGGGGAATGACCTCGGGGTGGTTTGGGACATCTCCTCCCTCAGAGTCACACGATGGGATGCTTGGGCTCCTGGCATGGGTGCGTTAGCTGAATAAGGGCAAGTTTAGCTCCATCTTTCCCCCCCTCCCTTGGCTCGGAGCACGGCGGTGGATGGCTGCAGGTCCTGCCCGTGGGCAGGGAACAGCGGGGTTTAGCTGCAGGGTGGTGGGGCCAGAGGCTATCGGGCCTGAGCCGCCCTAAGCGTGAAGCTCATCCCTCGGGACCTGGGCGACCACACGGAGTACGACTGTGCACTGCGTGTCCCGTGGCTGAGCCTTTGGTCAGGTTTTATTTCTCTGCTCGGTCGAGCAGTGCTGTCCTTGCTGAGCCCAGCACCCTGCCCGGCTTCCTATGGCCCCTCTGCTCCTGGAGCCGCCCCGCACAGGATATCTTGGGATAAGCTGGGGAGATGAATTCCCTTTCCCTTCTTCCTTTCCATTTCTCATGACACCTTCCTGGCTCAGCTGCTGTCAGAGCCTGGAAGCGGTAAGTCCCCGTGTTTTATCTCATCCGTGCCATGCATAGAGGAGTCGATCAATCTTGTAGCCAGGGTCAGGCCAGCTCCAGATCTGCGCAGTGCTGCCCAGGGAGGGGTGCAGAGCTGGGTGGGTTTTCCCGCACCCCTGTGCCCTCATGCCTTGTTTTTCTCTGTTGCAGGGGAAGGAGATGCTGACGCAGAAGCTGCCGCTGTGGCAGCAGTCCTGCTCGGATCCCAACAAGATCCCGGACCGCGCTATACAGCTGATGCAGCAGATGGCTGCCAGCAGCAATGGCACCATTATGCCCAGCCCTCTGTCTACATCCAAATCCAACCTCATCATCTCTGACCCCATCCCTGGTGCCAAACCTCTCCCTGTCCCCCCGGAGCTGGCACCTTTTGTGGGAGTAAGTATCTCCGTGGTGGAAGCTGTCCTGCCCTTCTGAGCAAAGCTGGAGGGATGAGCCCGGGCCGGTGTCACCGTTGTCCTCAGCAAGTTGCCTTTTGATGGACTGTCATTGATGCGCAGGGACAGGCAGCCCTGTGCACGCACCGCCCTGGGATGCGGGAAGGAGCCCGGCACGGGGATGGGCAGCCCAGCCCATCCCATCCCGCCTGAGTTGCTGAGCTCCAGAGGGGCAGGGGCTGCAGGGGCTCCCGGGAGGGTTTGGGGAACCCGTGAATTGGACTTGCCTGGCCAGGCTGGTCCTAGCGAGGCTGGTCCCAGAGCTGTGGGGCTGAACCAAGGCACCCCAGTAACCACGGGAGAAGGTGCTCGGAGTGACCCGTGGGATGAAAGACCCTTCAGAAAAGGGTCTCCCCCCTGATGTGGGGGCACAAGCTGAGCAGTAGGGCTCGGGAGGGATTTATTGGGTGTGAGGCAGCTTGGAGCAGTAAAATACCGTAGAGGTGACCCCACTGCTCCCCCCAGAGCAGTTTGAGGTGGGGAACTAAACCCAACAGGCTGAAGCTCTGGTCTGCTGTGAGCCACCTTCCCTGGAGCTGTGTCCCGCTGCGGGAGCTGCGGTGGGATGCCCTAATGAAGACGTTCCCCGTCTTCCCCCCCCTCCTCTCCTCTCTCCGTAGCGCATGTCGGCGCAGGAGGCCATGCCGGTGATGAATGGAGTCTCAGGCCCAGACAGTGACGGGTACAACCACTGGTCTGAGATGAAGCCAGCACAGCCCAAATCTTTATCTCCTCCCCAGCCTCAGAAGCAGCTGAGTGACTCTTACTCCAATACACTCCCAGTTCGCAAAAATGTACCACCGAAAAACAGCTACGCATCAGGTGAGGCTTAGTCCTCCCCGTTCTCCGCTCCGGGGCTGCCGGGGTGCTGTGGTGCTGGCTGTGCCGGGCGGTGCTCGCGGGGAGCGTTCAGGAGGGGCCGGTCGCAGCCGCACTGAGCAGGGTCGTCGGGGATGCTGTTGGTGGCGGGGCAGGGACCGGCAGCATCCCTCCGGCATCAAGTGCCGCTTGGGCCTCTGGACCTGGGGTTAGGAAATGAGCGGAGCCGGGCTCTGCCGTGGCTTCGGCTGGCTGGGCTTTCAGCCCACGGACAGGACTTCCAGGAGGAAAATCGTGAGGAATCTCGCATAGGGAGGCTGTTCCCTTTGCCACGGCTGGTGGGCGATGCCAAGAGCAGTGGCCTGATCCTGCTTGTTAAGGGGGAAAGTGCAAGTTGAACACTGAAGATTTTCTTGGCACCTGGGGTAAAATAAGCAAGGTTAGGGACCTGCCCCTGCCTGTGCCTGGGTTTGGCCACGGGGTGAAGGACTCGGGGCACTCCTTGGTCTCTGTCTCCCACCAGCCGAAAACAAGACGCTGCCGCGCTCCAGCTCCATGGCCGCAGGGCTCGAGAGGAACGGCAGGACGAGGGTGCAGGCCATTTTCTCTCACGCTGCCGGAGATAACAGCACCCTCCTGAGCTTCAAGGAGGGTGACCTCATCACGCTGCTGGTGCCGGAGGCCAGGGACGGCTGGCATTACGGAGAGAGCGAGAAAACAAAAATGTGAGTGCCGTGGCCGTCCCCACGAACTGCTGCACCCCGGGTGCAGCCTCTCCTGGATCCTTCACAAATAAACATGGGTTTGGCTTCATCCCCTGCCTTTGCCTTTCAGGAGGGGCTGGTTTCCTTTCTCCTACACACGGGTCCTGGACAGCGATGGCAGCGAGCGGGTCCACACAAGGTAGGAGCATCGTGCCAGGTGGGTCCCTGCGTCCCTCCCAGGGCAGGCTTGTGGGATGGGAATACTCCGCTTCCCCCGGACATGATGCATGTCGTTAGGAATAACTCCCAGCATAGGCGGGTGGTAGCTGGCTCCGGGGGGGGGGGCTTTGGCCATGGGGTCCCCTGCCATGGGTGGATGGGCAGCCTGGGGGTCTCGGCCCGGGCTGGGCTGGTGCTGATGCCCTCTGCTTTGGGTCCCCCCCACCCAGCCTGCAGCAAGGGAAGAGCAGCAGCACCGGTAACCTGCTGGACAAAGACGACATCGCCATCCCGCCGCCCGACTACGGCATGGCCTCCCAAGCCTTCCCGGCGCAAGGCGTTAACACCTTCAAGCAGAGGCCGTACAGCGTGGCCGTGCCTGCCTTCTCCCAGGTGAGCCCGCGGGGCAGCGGGGGCTTCTCCCACTCCGGGGGGACTTCTTATAAACGGGAGATGCTTGAGCAAAGCCCCGGGCATTAGTCCCTGCTGGAGCCCTGTGCGCGGTGGCCCGGGTGTCTGCGGCGTCTCCGCCCCGTCTGTGGTTTTAAAGCAGAAGGATGAAATGTGTTAAAGCGTGTTCTCAGTCCTGGCGTGGTGTAGATGGCGTGCGGATGAAGGAGGGCTGCTCTCCAACCTGTGTTCGTTGTTTGTAGGACTACCTAATGCCCTATGGTTGTGCAATTAAAGACTATTCCAGTGGCCTCTGCCAACCACCCTCCGCTCACTACAAGCCTTACACTAGGTCGACAGCTGTAAGTCCGAACGCACGCAATGTTTCCCTTGGGATTTACGGGCAGTTGGCCGTTTTTGCCTGGTGACCCGTGTGCCTTGCCCAGGGCCCCGTCTCCTGCTGAGCATCTCTCCTGGGGGAGAAGGGACGGGGGATGCAGGGAGGCAGCGGGAGAGGAGAGCAGTGGATGGGGAGGACCAGCCGGTTTGGCTCGCCTGGGCGGAACGGGCAAGGCATGGGGAGCGAATGGCACAAAACGGCACCGTAAACCCCCAAAGGACAACACTTGCCGACTCCATGGGAGCCTCCCACCAGAAACGAGCTGTTCACAGGCAGCTGGAAGCGTTTTCTCTGGCACACGCTGATTCAAGTGATGGTCCCATGGGGACGCTGGAGTGAGCGTGCGGGGCTGGAGCAGACCCTGTCCAGGGCTCCGGCAGTTGTCCAAAATGAGCTCAGGGCTTCTCGGATAACGCACTGGGGAGGATGCATGTGTGGACAAGATCAGCTTAACCCAGGAGCTGCTGGCGTGGGGCTTCCCCCCCAGAACAAGCATGGTGGCATGAGCCATGTTGGCTTCCCTGGAGCGCTCGGCACGTGCTAGCGCATGGGGAGAGGATGAGGAGGGGGAGAGGCAGCCATACAGCACCCAAACCTTCGGCAGGGTGCTCTGGAGAGGCGGCAGCTCCAGCCAGGGTCTGGCCCTCTCTGCAGGGGATGGGCAAGCGCAGCCCCACTTGCTATTTGCTGGGTTTTCCCAGCAGCGTTTGCTGCTGGATTTGGGGGTTCATGATTGGGAGCTTTCCTGGGATGGTGGGAACGTGGGTCTCCGAGCTGGCCATGCACCAGGGATCAGAGACCAGCGACTCCTGCTCCTTCCTGGAGCAGTCCCGTGTTTGTTGTGGAGAGCAGAGCTGCTCCGTGGCCGTATCCCGGGGCAGGTCCTCACCTGGGGATCAACGTCCTTGAGGGATGTCCTCCGAGCCCAGTCCCCATCTGGGGGGTCCTTGGACCGCTGCAGTCCTTCCCTGCTGCAAAGGCCGTTCAGTACCGGCTGAAGGAGAAAATGGTCCAAAACCCTGTGGGTTTCTGGTGGGAGTTAATACAAACACCTCTTTCCACAGAACATTTCACTGGTGTGTCTCAGACTTGTTCGATCCCTTTTCGAGTGTCTCGCATCTCGAAAGTGGCTGGAGCCCTGTACCACGGTGGGGCTGGGCAGAGCAGACCGGGGCTCTCCCGGCTGTTGCTTTCCCTTGTCTTGCCAGAATAAAGTCCTGCTCCGAAGAGAGTGGTGCAACTTTACTCTCTGCTGTCTAAATCCTATTTAAATCATCTCCATATCTCCCTTTCCTCTCCAAATGCATTGGCTCTCGGCCCCGGCATCCCTGGGTCCTGATGCACTTTGGTCTGTTCGTGTGACCCTCCAGTGGCACCTGAACGGGCACAGCCCACGTCCCCCACCCCTCACCGTGCTTCCTCCCCTCCTCTCTGCAGGGTCTCGATGACTACGGGACGAGGTCCGTCAGCAGGTAAGACTTTACCTTCCTGTCGCGTTACCTGAAAGTGAACTGTTGGTGTTGGCTCTGGGTGAAGCCATGGTGCCGTGTCCCCATGGGGGTCCCTGCGCAGGCTCCCCGGGGGACAGGCGGTGGCTGGGATGGGGCCGTGTGGTGGAGGACGCGGTGCAGGTCTCGTCTGTGAGTGCGGAGGGACCCAGTGTCTCCCGGGGAGGGCAGGTCCCAGGGCCAGCCCCTGCGTCCCCGACCTCGCACCCCTTATGCTCCTCYGGAGAGAGTCGCGTCTCCCCAGCCTCCTCTCTGGGGCTTGTGCCCCGATAGCGAGGCCACGGAGAGTGCACGCTCTCGGGGTCTTTCCCCGGCACCTTCTCCCACCCAGCAGCTCCTCCATCCCTGTTCCCTCTGCCTTGGAGCCACCCCGTCTCGCTCTTGGGGATAAACCCCAAACCCACAGGCACGGGCTGCGAGCAAAGCGGTGATGGGCAGGGGTCGAGCTCGCTGCCCCACTCCGCGGAGGGGGTGCTGCTGCCGGTCCCCGTGGCGCTGTGCCGGGGAGCTGGGCTCCTGGGCACGGTGCTGCCTCGCGCGCGCGCTGGCGGTCCCGGCCACTCTGGCAGTCTCCTGTGCTTTGTTCTGCAGCGGCAGTGGCAGTTTGGTATCAACGGTGTGAGGACACCTTGGCTAGCGGCGGCCCCTTGCTGCTTGGAAGAGCTTTCTGCTTCTTTCCCCCCTTTTTTTTTTCCCCCTCGTTTCTCTTTCTCGACTTCTTTTGGATTTTAAACTCTTGTGATCTTCGAGGAAACCATGGTGCTTCTCTACCCCTCCCTGGTGTTCACAGTGCCCTTGTTTCTGAAGCCTTTTCAGAGCAGAAACTGCCGATCGGTCTGTGCTCGCTTTGAAGCAGCCTGGATGCAGTTTACACTTTAGTGGGACCCAGTTTTTGTGCTGCTGTGTGGATGTTAGCGATGCACTATCCCTCCTCTGGGGCTGCACGCCAGCCGCCTGGCACGAGCCTGGACAAAACCTCCCAGACTGGAACAAATATGCATGGCCTCTGGTGTCCGTACTGTTACCGAGCATCCGGGATGCCCGTGCCCGGGATGCCATTCCCGTGGGGGGCAGCAGCCCCGCGCCTCCCCCTCAGCCTGATCCGCTTCCATCCAACCGCCCGCCGTGGTGGCTTTGGGAGAAGCGGATAGCGCAGAGCTCCCGCCCCGGGGAAAGGGCTGCTTTTCGGCTGGGGTCCTGCCGGCTGTGGGGCGCAGCCAGCAGCCCCCCTGGAAGGGTTACTCCTGCTTGTTTTATAAATATATATATATATTTTTTGTAGCAAGGTATTGTTACCTCACGTTAGCGCTGGGGGCTGGTGCGGAGCCATCCAAGGACGTGCTCTCATCCCAAAACCGGGCTTGAGCGAGGCAGCCCCCCCCCCGCGCCAGGGGCTCGGCAGCGCCCGGGGGTCTCCCACCCCGGCGCTGGGTCGGCACTCGGGGTCCCGCTCCCGCAGCCGAGCCTGGCTGTAGCCCTTCCAGTGCCCGTGGCCGTCTCCACTGCAAAGCTGTACACGCTTTTTTTTCTGATGTAATTTTTAAAACCTCTTACATTGCCTGTTTACTGGGACATTGCTGGCAATACAGACACACAYGGACAAGTTTTTGTTTTATACACTTGCCTATGGGCATATTGTACCAAGACCCCCCCTGCATCGATGTCCTAATTTTGCTAAAGATTTTTAACCCAGGATATTTCATGCAGAATGACTGAATGTAGAGGGGGAAAAAAACCCAGCCTAGCAAAGCCTGTATGGAGACTGTAAAGTGCTGAAAAACCTTTTTTAAAAGCCAGAGAGAAATGTGCCCTGTACTGAGTTATTGTTTGAATAAAAGTTTTATTTATTGCATTGAGCTGGGCCTCGGTGTCTTTTTCGGCTGCCGTGCCTGTGTGCTGCCCATCACCGCCTGCATCGCCCATTGCACATTGCCATGCCTTTTATTTTTTCTTTTTTTTTTTTTCCCCCTCTCCATCCCCTCGGCATTAGGCGGCCGGGGGAGACCCTGGGTGCTGCCTGCTGTGCTCAGCCCCTGCAGGCTTTAAACAGCTTTGCTGAGCGGGAGCAGCTAAAACTGTTTAAGGGCCGGGTCCCTCCTCTGTGTGCGTCTCGAGGGGAGGCTGCTGCTGCCGCTGCTTGCCGCATGCCGAGACTGCGGCTGCACTTTCCCGGCCCGGCGGTGGTGGGAAAGCGGTGATGGCCGGGGCAGCGGGAAGGAAGCCGCCCCCCTCCCTTCCGTAGCCCCTGCCATGCCCGGCCTCTCCTCTCCGCAGGTGGCTCCCAGCGCCCTGGCTGGCCGTGCCCTTCCTTCCCCTCTTCGCAGGGAGCCGGTGGGCAGCACCAGCAACTCAATAAACATGACTTTTCCTCCTTTTTCTTCTTTTTTTTTCTCCTGCTTCCTCTCCTTGGAGGTGCTGTGTGCGGTGCAGCCGGCGGGCTCTCGTGCCGGGGCAGCCGCCAGCTCGTAGCCCGGTTCCTCTCCTTAACCAACACCTTCTGTTCCCGTCAAGGGGTCGGAGCATGTCCCGGTGTCCTCCAACCTGCCTTCTCTTTCCCTTGCAGCCCCGATGTTGAAGTGGCCAGGTTTTGAGGTGCCCCTGCCCGTAGTTAGTAAGTTGATGGTCTCGGGGGGCCGAGCCCTGGGTGTGCTGGCGCTGGGCAGCGGGTGATGGCCGCGGGGCTGTGCGGGGACGGTGCCACCGCTCTGCTTCCCCCCTGCACCCGGCCGAGCGCAACCCCTCCCTCGGTCACCGCTTGTCCCCGTCCCGGTGGCGGGAGCTCCTGGTCTAACCGCGCTGCATCTGCACGGCTCCTCGCACCGCCGCCACGCCGGGCAGCCCGCTGGGGCTGCGCTTCCCCCGGGACGCTGAGCTGCTCCTCCTGCTCCCCCCGCTTCCCCTGCTCCCCGTAACCAGCCTCTTTGGTTGTAGGTCTCCAGTGTCCGCTGTCCCACCAGTGCCTAGTCGCTGCATCGTCGTCCCCAGCCCTCTCCTGTGGGGACAGAGCAGATCCACGCTAATGTCAAGTTTTTTGAGCAGCTTCTTTTGCTTGTAGACCGCCCTGGGGCTGCGTCTCGGGAGCCTCCTCGTCCCGACCCCGGCCGTGGCCCCAGGGCAGGGATGGAGGAGTATCCCCAGGAGCCGAGACCCCCCTCGCCGGCACTGCAGAGCCCAGGAGGGCCCCTTCCCTGTTTCTCTTTGATCCGTGAGCTGGTTTTCCCATGGCTGCCGGAGCTGCGGGATCCTGTCCCAATGGCTCTTCTCTGCCAGAACAAAAATAGTTAAATAATAACCCCTGGTGACTCATCAAAGCAACCTTTCCTCTCCCTCCAGTCCTGAGAATCTATTTTGGCATCCTGGGGGGAGAAATGATCTAAGAATCTGCATTAATTAGGTGGGAAATTAATTACCCTATTTTTAAGCAAAAGCGCACTTGAGGAAAGCAAAAGCACACTTGGAGAGGTGAGAGATGGCAGGGGAAAGGGGCCGAGGGAGGCAGCGAGTGCCCTTCCCGGGAGGACTGAGCCCCTTCCTCCTGCCCCGCGGGAGGTGACCGGGAACGTCCCAAAGCTGCTCGGGTCCAGGCGGAGGTAGCTGGTAACCACGGCTGCTCCTGAACGTGGCTTAACCCCACGTTCATGTTTGTCTTGCTAGCACTTTACCTCCACCCGTCTCAGGATGGCACGGGTGCCCCGTGGGGGAGACCTGCCGGTGGCCCGGCCATGGGACGCGGCACGCGGCGTGCGGGGACGTGGCAGCACGAGGGGCTGAGCAGGGCTCGCTGGTGCAGGCACATGGCCATTGCCTCCGCTGCAGAAAGGAGGGGGTTTGTGCAGCTCCCTGGGGAGGGCTGGGGGCAGAGGCTGGGCTGGGGCCGGCCAGGCAGGGAAGGGCTGCCTGGCTGCAGGCAGGAGAGGCAGGGGATGTGCGGGGCTGCCGGGGGGCAGGGGGCTGCAGGGGTGCTCTGCAGCTCCCTTAGCCGATGATCCCAGTGCGGGTTTGGACCCGATGGCTCCGGGCAGCCCAGGGTGGTCGTGTACCACAGGCAGCCGATGGTACCCCCATGGCTGCCTGCACCCTCTGGGAGTTACCTCCTGCCCGTCCTGCCAGGAGGGGACAGAGGGGACCTCCCCGGGGCAGGTAAGGGTGCTCCCCATGTCACGGCACCCTGCGCAGCAGCCCTTGTCCCTCGTCCCGGCCGCAGGACATGTGCATGTCAGGGCTGCGCATTTGCAGATGCCATGTGCAGCAATAGCTGTAGCTGGCGAGCGCTGGCAGCAGCGGGACAGCGCTGGGGACACCCCAGGTAGGTAAAGCCCAGCTCAGCCCGGCTGCTCACGGCTCTGGCTGCGGGACGCTGCTGCTCCCCGGGGCAGCTGAGGCTGGCTTGCCGGGAGCCGCGCTGGGCTCGGCCTCGTGGCCCTGCCGAGCTCCTCCTGCGCAGCCGGCTTGTCCGGGCGCCCTTCCTCTCCCCATGTTCTGCCTCTTTGACATTTGGCTTCTCCAAAGGCTTCCCAGCTGGCACAACATGGAGCTGCAAGCTCTGCTCTTGCCTGGGCAGACGGGGTGCAGGGAGGCGTAAACCCCTGCCGTCCCATAGCGGCACGGTGTGGGGCCAGGTGATCTCGGGGTGCTCCCACGCGCGGGAATGGCTCAAGCCCAGCCTGGGGGGCTGCAGCAGCTCCTCCAGCCCTGTCCCTCCTTGGCAGCCCCAGCTTTAGGCCTGCTGGAAAGCAAGGTAGGAGAACATCCCCCATGCAGCAGCCCTTGCCGGCTCATCTCTTACATCCACCACTGCTCTAACTGTGAGAGGAGCGGAGGGCAGCTCGGCCCAAGGGCTCTGCAGGGCAGAGCAGCTCCAGCTTAACCCCTTGCCCAAATGCTGCTGAACCTGGGCGGGTGGAGGGGACAGGGCTGGTGGCTCCAGGCTCACCGACAGCCCCGCTTGGGCTTGGGCTCAGCCTCGAAGCGCGCCCAGCACAGCCCCTGCAGCGAGCGGAGCCGCCTTGGCTCTGCAGCAGCAGCTTTTTGGGGTCTCGCCAGGTCGCCGCTTGCTGTGCCGGTGCCCCGTCCTCACAGGCCCCGCTGCCGCCATCCCTCCTGCTAAACTCTGCCTTCCTCTTTCTCTGCAGAAACCCCTTTGCCAACGTCCAGCTGAAGCCAACGGTGACGAACGACCGCTCGGCTCCGCTCATCAGCTGATCCGGGAGCGCTGGCGCCTGCCGTGCCGCGCGGCACTYGCCGCCTCCTCCTCGCCGCTGCATGTCCGGCTTTCCAGGACTTCATTTTTAGGCAGAGTTTATTTAATCCTGCTGCTTTGAAAGCCAAAAGCTAAAGCTAGTGCCCTAGTTCTCTCTTCTCTAGACCCAGCTTATTCCTCTCGGTGGCAGAGGGTTAAACCTCTGCCATGTAGCCTGTCCTTTGCCTGTGCAGAAGTAGCGCGATGGCAGCCCCCGCCCCGTGCTCCCAGCACATCCCGTAGCCGGGTTTGCTTCTAGACTTAGCAGCGGCTCGCCATGGTTGGGAGAACGGCCTCAGCTGGAAAGCAGCTCTCCAGAGGCAAGCTGCGCTTCAGGCTCACACAGGGTGGAGCGGCGATGGCAGAGGGGAGACGCTCCCCGCTGCCCGTCCGGGAGGGACCCCTGGGACAGGCAGGGTAGCCTGGATCCCCCGTGCAAGCCAAGAGGGTGGTGGGAGCCGTAGGCAGCTCCCAGGCTCCTGCAAGACCCTGGCCACCCGCCCCATGCTCCACTCGCCTGCCCCGGGCTGGGAGGCGGTGGGACGCCGGCGGCCCCCGCGGGGACGGGGATGAGGACAGCTCCGGTCCCAGAGCTCCTGCAGCGCCAGGTCTCTGTATATAGTAGGATATTACGGTACTGCTGTAAAATATAAGCTAGAAAAAAATACTTCTGGAGGTGAGGGCTCTGTTTAAGCGTGCCTTGGGGTGCCCGGGGCCGTGGCGTGCCCGGCGGTTGAAGGGGTGCTCCCCCTCCAACAGGGTCTCCCGTCCAGACCTCTTGCTTGGCTGTTTGCTCTTCCTCTACTACTAGGGCTGCATGAGAGAGAGAGAGAGAGAGAGAGAGAGAGAGATAAATATATACATATATATATACACACACACATACACTCGCTAAGCTTATTGCTGGGGTGTGTGCCCCTGAGCAAACTGGTGCCTGGGCCGTTCCCGCTGCTGCTGCACCCTGAGCCAAGCCAGCGCGGGGATTGTGTCCCTGCTATGGGAACAGGGAGAAGAGGTTTTCCAGGCAGGAACTGTGTCTCCCGTGGGCGAGCGGTTGTGTGCCGGGCAGCGCGGGGGGGCAGTGCCCTCAAAGGTTTTGCCTTTTCCATTGTATTTGTCATTTTGCACTTTTTAATCGCTAGTGCACCGCGGGCCCTTCAGCGGGTGCTTTGCTGAGCACAGAGCCCCGGGYGCGAGGGTAGCTGCCCGTGGGTTTCCATGCAGGCGGGGCTCTTTCCCAGTCAGATGCGATGGCTCATTGCTGCCATATCCCCTCCGATGGTTTTTGCAGCTCCGCCGCAGGAAAGCGGCTTCTCCTGCGACCGCCCGGGCTCTGGCTGTGCACAAGGGCTGGGTTCGCTGGTCGACGTCCCGCTTCGTCCTCCCGCGGGGCTGGTGCAGATGGATGGGGGGCCAGACGGGGCAGGGGCGAGGGGAAGGGTTCCTCTGGGGTGCGGGGCGGCGGGTGGGAGAGGGCTGGGGGCTCACAGCCCAGGGTGGGGGCAGGCCTGGGGTCCCCTTGGCCACCAGACCGGCGTTGTCCTCTTCCAGCCCCGCGCCGGGGGCTGCAGCCCCCCTGGGACCCCCAGGCAGCCACCCCGGGCTCCAGCCAGCCCCTGGGGCTTCGCTGCACCTTCTGGCTTGGTGGCACCTGCAAGATGTAACCTGAAATAATTTTTTATGAGAAAAGGTAATTTATGAGCAATAAAATTCCCCCCCACCCCCCTCCCACTCCCAGTGTTTTCCTTGGCCGGAGGCATCCGCCTGGCCCCGGAGCGTTGCTGGTCTCCATCCCGAGCCACCCCGGTCCCAGCACCGGGCTGATGCGCAGCGTCCGGCCCCGCGCGGGGCGAGAGCTGGCAGCTGCCTGCGTGGCGGGCAATGATCTGGGCAGCAAACGGCTTAAGATATTTTAAAAACTTTATTATTGGCCCGATGATATTTGACACACATGCTGGGAGCTGTATGGAAATCAGCACTGATAAAAAATACAGCAATTATGACCCGTATTGATAAAATAGACAATGTAATAATAGCCTTTCTATTAAAAAAAATATCCAAGACACAGCTCTGTCCTCATGCTGCCCTCCAGAGGCAGGGACCTGCGGCGCCATAGACCAAACGCGGGCTGCTGGGGGGTCGGGGGGGGACGAGGGGTGGGGGCGTCAGGACCAGCACCCCACCGCCCTGGTGCGGGGGGGAGCGGGGGGCGCCTGGGGAGGGGGTCGAGCACCCCCCCCGCAATGCCAAGCGAGCTCCCCGCAATGCAGGCAGGGCGGCGGAGGGGTGGGGGCGCAGCAGGGTGGGTGCTGCGGGAAGGGCACCCCGGGCACCCCCCGGGCGCACCCCGCTCCTGCAGGGGCTGCAGCCCACCACCGCAGACGGGTGCTGTGCCCCGTGCCACCGGCACCCAGCTGCGCAGCATTTGGCAAAGAGCTTGCAAGAGCAGCGCCGGGGCTGGGGGGGCGTGGGGGGGGGTGTACAGGCCAGGTTGGAGCTTAAATAAAACACTTAAATAAAGCAATAATTGCCATCAGTGACTTGGGAAGTGGCTGCCGCAGGAGAAGCAACCAGCAGCGGGGGGGGACAGGGCAGGCACAGCCGCCCTGGATTTTGGGGCTGAAGCTGGGGACCCGCTGGGAGCCTGGCTGTCCCCTGGGTGGGGGGCACAGCCCCTCGCCCCCTACAACAGCCTCCTGACCGCCAAGAGGGCCCCAGCTGGGGACGCAGCTCCGGGCTGGGCTGGTCGTGAGGGTGGGTGAAGGGTGGGCAAGTGCGGTAAGGCCTGTGCCCGGCACCAGGCTGGACCCGCAGCATTGCCGTGGTGCCGGAGCCGTGCCGAGCCGGGGACAGGATCGTCCTGCGGCACCGTACCCCGGCGTGGAGCTGACCCCCCCCCGGCAGCAGCCCTGTCCCACATGGGTACATGTGCGTGTGGGTGTCTGTGCACGTGGGTGTCCGTGCACGAGCACGTGTGCCCTCGCCCCGCAGGAGGYGGGAGCCAGCCGGGGCGGCAGGACACGGGGCTGGGGGCGAGGGGGGCAGGGGGGAGCATTTCTCACCTCAGGGTTTGGTCTATAGACCCCAAAGGAACCAGCCCTGATTTCAAGGTTTCGCTCAGCTCCGCTTACTTCCATTTCCTTCTGGAAGCTGGAATTGCACAATTATCCTAAGCCTCAAATGAATTAAAAACAAACAAACAAACAAACAAAAATGGAACGAAGAACCACGAGTGCCCCCCGCCCACCCCCACCCCCCAACTCATTATGTCTCTTTGGCAGCAATAACTTAAAATCGCGTCAATGTGAGTTCAGTCGACAGCAAGTTTTGTTTTAGGGTGGATTTGGGGTTTGTTTTTTTGTTTTTTTTTTATCCTTTTCTTTAAATACAAAAATAGTCGGGTTGGTGGGTCCCGGGGGGCCGCCCCACACGGGGGCAGCCGGGACCCCCCCTTACCAGCTCTCCCCGTGCCACTCACCACCGCAGCAGGGCAGGGGTCCCACCAGCCCTCAGGGTCCCTTGCTGGGGCCRGGACTGCTCCCCAAATAACAAAGGAGGGGGGAGCTCCCCGGCCCCCCCAAAGCCATGCTGCCCACCCCAGGCACGGGGGGCAYGAGAGCCGGCAGCAGCCCCAGCATGGGGAGCGGGTGCACCCAGGGTGACCTCAATCAGCAGCAGCAGCCGGCAGCCCCTCGCTCAGGAATGCCATGGGGCAGCCGTAGGGCGGCTGTGGGGCAGCCAAGCCACTGTGAGGTGCAAGGCCAAGTGCACGGCACGGGGCGGGGGACGGCACAGGGGGTGCAGAGACAAACACCGCCTCGGGGAGCACACATGGGCAAGAAGCCAAGGGGGGGACTTCACTGGGGGGGACACTCCGCAAATGTTAGCAAGGTCAGGGCACTACCCTTTAAATGCTATAATTTTTATATATATATATATATGTCTATATATATATATATGTGTCTATTTATACACACACACACACAGCCACACGCACACACACGCACACGCACGGCCGTCACCCACCGCCTGGCCCTGGGCCGTGCCAGCCCCGCTCCCACTCGCAGCAGCAAACGAGCTCCTTCCGATAAAATCTGCCTAAAAAATCCAGAGCGCAGTCTCGGAGCCCATGGCCGGACCCCCGCTCCCGGCCCCACCGTCCTCTGCCGCCCCGTGCCGGTGCCAGGGCAATGCCCGGCCGGCGTCCCAGCTGGCTCACTCCCGGTCACCGTCTTCGCTGCTGCCTGCAACGAGCGGAGAGGTGGCGTGAGTGGGCCCCGGTGCTCCCGTGGGACACCYGGCCCTTTGGAGGGGGTGACCGTCCCCGCAGGGCACCAGGGCAGGGTGTCCCACACACCCCCGGCTCCCACTGCGGCTGGCACCGGGGGACAGCACCAGGGGTGGCAGGGGGGTCCCGGCCACCTGCAGAGTAGCGTGCGGGGGGACTCACCTCCTATGGAATCCATGTCCGAGTCGGAGACGTGGGTGATGGAGAACCGGGACACTGGGGCTGGCGAGACCGTGAACCGGGAGAACTGGATGGGCAGCACCTGCTTCTGCACCGGCACCAGTGCAGGCAGCACGGGCACGGCCGGGTCAGGCTCCGCTGGTGTCCCTGTCAGCGAGGACATCAGGGATGGCTTCACCGGCATGAGCGGAAAGTCGTCGTCCCACTCGAAGCCGCCGCCTGCGACACAGAGCGAGGGGGCTGACCCACCGCGGGGGCCACCCCAGCCTGCCCTGCCGCGGCCCCTGCCACCCCCCCGGCCCCTTACTCTCTTCCGAGGCGTTGCCATCCGAGGAGTCGTCCGAGGCACCGAGCCTGTCCGCCGGGCTGGGGGGGCTGCCGCTGGCGGGGGGCTGCCCCAAAGGCTGGGGGGGGTCTGGGAAGCTCTGCTCAGCCAGCTCCCGCGTGGGGCTTTCCTGCACAAGGAGACACAGGCGGGAAGGGACCCTCGCTGGAGGCACGCCTGGGGACGGCTCCTGCCACTGGTCCCCAATGTTAAAAAACGTCGCGGGGCCGTGCCCAGCGCCCAGCTCTGCCCGCCCCACGGCTGCCCACCTGGTCAAAGAGGTAGATGGTAACATCATCATAGAAGGAGACAGCCTTCTTCTTGCGCTCCAGGTCCTCGCAGAAGGCCTCGGAGAGCAGGCTGGGCATCTTGAGGAGGCTGCGAAGGTTCCTGCCGCTCTGACTCTCAGCCACCACGATGGGCACGGCCGCCGGCTCCTCCTCGCTCTCCTCACTCTGCTCCTGGATGTTGTAGCAGCGCAGTTCCTCGTCCGACTCATCACTGTCCTCCGTGTCCTCCTCCTCCTCCTCCGGCTCCTCGCGGCGCTCAGGGGTGGCCGGCCACGGCTCCTGGGCGGTCGGGAGCGGGGAGAGGCCCGGGGGTGACTCGCCCCCGGGTAGCAGTGTGCTGGGACCCCCTGGTGCGTCACCCACCCCAGTCCCCTCCGGGGGCAGCCCCGGTTCCCCAAGCCCTGGCGTGGGGGGCACAGTCTGTTCACCCCCGGCTGCGGCTCCCCCAAGTCCAGGGACGCCCTCGGGCACACGGATCCCTCCAACGGACGCTGGCTCCCTGGGACTTGCCGGCACCGGGGTCAAGAAGAAAGTCTTGGGCGGTGCAGAGCCCGGGGGACAGGCCTCTCTGTCAGGGCACAGCAAGCTGCCCGGCACCGGCCCCGTGCCAGCGGGTCGCCAATCGGTGCCAGACCCCTGCCACGTGGGGCTGGCCGGGGCACTCCCAGCCTCTGCCCCCCTCCAGTCCCCCGCYGGAACGTCCACCGCCGCCCCAACGCCGGGCACTGCCGGGGGGCTGCCAGGTGCCCCCGGGGGGTGCAGCGGGTCCTCTGCCGGCACAGGGGCTCGCCCCAGGTCCTGCGCAGGGGGCCGGGGACCCTCCTCTGCCTCTGGGGTCCGGGACCCGTCGCTGTCCTCCTCGTCCTTGGGGCCGCGCTCGGCCTCGGCGTCGTAGTCGGAGAAGTAGGCAGAGTCGCGGTAGGGGTTCTTCTCGGCGAGGCTGTGCAGCTCGGCCCCGAGGGAGGTGGAGAGCCGCGTTTCAGGGGCCGGAACCTCACCCTCGCCCCCCGGCAGCCCCGGGGGTGGCTTCCCCAGCTGGCTGAAGGCCTCTGGCTCTCGGGGCTCATGGGGCTCTTTGAGGACGAACTCGGGGGACTCGTTGTTCTCGGTGTCGTAGCCGCTGTCGAGGGCCTTGGGCTGGCCAGCGGGTGCGAAGGCGGTGGGGCTGAAGACCTCGCAGGAGCTGGCTGTGGAGGGGATGTCCAGCGACTCCAGGGAGTCCGGCGTCCCCACCTGCTTCTGCAGGGACTTGAATGTCGGGGCCGCCTCTGCCCGCTCCATGTAGTCCCCGGAGAAGTCGGTGAAGACGCCGGAGGTCAGCTCCGCTGTGTCCTCATCGCTCCCCTCGTCCGGGCTGGGGAAGCTGGCGCTGGAGAAGGTCTTGTCTGGTGTCTGGTCCGTGTCACCGGTGGCACACGTGCTGCTCTCGGTGGCAGCCTCCCCGGGCACCGGCGCGGGCGCCTCGGAGGCCTCTGGTGCAGGCTGGGCGCCATCTACGCCGGGCTCAGCGGGGGGGCCGGGGTTCGGGGCGGCAGTGCCAGCCATGGGGGTGGCCTCCCCCGGTGCAGCCACAGCGTGGGGCAGCGGGCTGCAGGCAGGGCTGCTCCCCTCCACGCTCTCATCCAGGTGGGCATCGTGCTGGGCCCCCCCTCTGGCTGGTGGGGCCGTGCCGGGGCCCCACGGCGTGCCAGGGCTGCCAGCCAGCGCTGCTGCCTGCGAGCGGCTGGAGGTTGATGAGTCACGGCTGTGCCAGGCCTGGCGCCGCGGGGAGGGTGAGCAGCATGGGGAGGAGGAGCCGCCGGCTGTGCCGGGGGGCTGATCCTGCCGCGGGYGGCGGAAGTCATGGCCCGGTGGAGACCCCCCGAGCTGGGGCTGGCCACGTGGCACGGTGCCCAGCGGCTTGGCCATCAGCCCCCGGAAGGTGATCATGCGGCGGTAGCACCAGCTGTCGCCGCCCGGGGGCTCGCGGGACGCCGGGCTGCCGCTGCCGATGTTGTTGTTGGAGGAGCTGTTGGAGGCCCAGGGATGCTGCTGAGCCGGGGGGCTCACGCCCTGTGGGCGGGGGGCTCCGGGGGGGCTGTCCTCACCCAGCTCCAGCGCCACGCAGTCCGGATGGGCCCCGCTCTGCCCCGGCAGCTGCCCGCCTGGCGGGGCTGCTCGCGGCTCCCCGTACCCCCGGGGGCTGTAGGCACAGTTCACCGACGGGGAGACGCCCAGCGGGTCGGCGAAGATGCTGGGCTGGAAGACGGGGATGGGCCAGTCCTGGCTGCCCGGCTGGGCRGGCTCCTCCTCCAGCAGGTACCCCTCGGCCCCGTGGCTGGGGGACGGCTCATAGCCCCGTGGCTCCTGCCCCGGGCAGGCGTAGGGGTAGTACTCGGCGCACTCCCAGGAGCCCTCACCCGCCGGCACGTGGCCCAGCAGCGGCTCCATGCTGAGGGAGACGGTGGGGCTGCTGTCAGAGTCGTAGGTGCTGCCGCGCGCACCCTGGGCTCTCCAGCAGGACGGGGGGTGCGGGGACCCCTGCTCGCCCGCGGGGCTGTAGGCGCACATGGCGTAGTCCAGCTCGGCGCTGCCCTCCCCGGGCCCCTCGATGCGGATGTAGTACTCGCTGCCGAGCGAGGGGCTGTGGGCGCCCAGGATGGGCACCACGCCGGGCGCCGGCAGGCCGGGGCAGCCCGGCGGCTTGCACTCGTAGCAGGAGGGCGAGACCCCCAGGCTCAGGCGCCCCGCGGTCATGGCCGGGTAATAGAGGTCGTGGTAGCGGGCGGCGCTGCTGGGGCTCAGGGACCCCAGGGGTGCCTGGAAGTGCTCGGTCTTGGTGTGCTCCCACTTGTACTCGAAATTGAGGCCGTGGCTGGTCTCCATGACGGTGAGGATGTCGTCCCCGTCCGAGGGGAAGCCGTCGGCTGAGAACTGCTCCAGCAGCGGGAAGGAGGAGAGCTCGGCGCCGTGGTGGCTGGCGCTGGCGCTGCCGTTGGGCTTCATGGAGTTCCAGCGCTTCTCGAACTCCTCCTCCGCCTCCGTCGCCCCTTTGGCGCAGAGGTAGGAGAGCAGGAGGTGCACCTCCTCCGCCGTCGGGCGCTGCTCCGGCTGCAGCCAGCAGAACTGCATCACCTCGTACCTGCCGCGGCGAGGGGCGGGGGTCAGCCCCGGCCCCCCGCCCGCCGGGGGAGGGGGAGAGGGAGGGGGCAGGATGCGGCCGCAGCCTGGCCTGGGTCCTCACCAGCGCTCCGACAGCGACAGCTTCAGCTGGGGCTTGGGCAGCTTGAGCTGCTGCTCCTTGATGGCGTAGGCGAGCACTTGCCGGTCGGAGTAGTGGTCGTAGGGCTGGCTGCCCAGCTCAAACAGCTCCCAGATGGTGACGCCCAGCGACCTGTGGGCAGGGCGGGATGCTGGGGGCATGGGGAGACCTCCACCCCACTACCGGCCGGCATCCCACTGATGCTGCCCTTGTGCCAGACACCTCCCTCTGCAGCCCATGCCATGCCCAGCTGCAGCCCCCCGTGCCCCCCCCGAACCCGCTCACCAGACGTTGCTGGACTTGGTCTGGTCCACGATGAGCAGGTTGCCGTGCACTTCGTCGATGAGCTCAGGTGCGATCCAGCGCAGCGGCACCCACAGCTGGTCGGCCGTCACAAAGTAGTCATCCTGCCAAGTATGCAGGGTCAGTACGAGAAGAGAACGTCAAACCTACGCGTAAGGGACCGGCCACACCGCAGCAAGAGCTGTCCCCGGCCCCGCCACCCCTTGCCCTCCCCAGCCACCCCATCGCTGCACCCCAGGTCCCCGATCCCCCCTGCTTGTGCTCTGCTCCCTCCGCCCCCACCCCCAGCCCCCTCTGCCTGCTCCCCCCGTCTCCCCATCCTGAGGCCCCTCCAGCCCCACAGCCTCCTCCCGCCACCCTTCTCCACTCCCTGGCGGCAATCTCAGCCCTGCCGGGAGCCGCAGGCAGCCGAGAGCAGGCAGGACGGACGGACAGCCCCCAGGCCAGTGTGCTGGCCGCTGCCTGCAGGGACCTGGCCCTGGCAGAGGGGCACGTCCAGGCCAGCCCAGGCAGCCACAGGGACCCCCGGCCGCATTGCACTCTGCTGGGCAGGGGGCCAGGGCGCTCGGGGGGAGCAAACCCCACTTTTGCTCAGGGGGAGCTGCCGGCTGCAGGGGACAAGCCTGGTCCCGGGGCACAGATCCCTCGTAGGGTGGTCTGCGGTACAGCACCCCCCCGCTGCCCCAGCAAAGCCCAGGGGCCAGGGGGCTGCCCCAGCCCCGCTGGGGAGGGGAGATGTGTGCGTGGAGGGGGGGGTGCAGGGCTCGGTGCAGTGTGCATCTGGGGGTGTGTGTACGTGTCGTGCTGCGGGGTCCCGGCACGCAGCCCCCAGCCCGCTCCTCCCCCAAACCAGCCTTACTTTGTACTTGCAGTGCGAGAGCCCGTAGTCTCCGATCTTGACAGTCAGGTCGGCGGTGAGCAGGCAGTTCCGCAGGGCCAGGTCGCTGCCAAGCAAAACGCAGTGCTGTCACCGCCGCTGCGGAGGGTGGGGGAGCACCCACTGCCCGGGGGCCAAGGGTCTGTGCTCGGGGACCCCCCAGGCAGCGCCGTGGCTGGCGGGCTGGCGGTGGGAGCGGGATGGCTGTGCAGCGGCGGGGTCAGTGGTCTCACTGCCAAACACCGGGCGTGCCGATAACCAGCCACCAAATGCACAGCAGGAATGCCTGCGCAGCCCCAGCTGCGCCTCTGTCCGTCCATCCATCCGTCACACGCTGAGCCAAGCAGAAAGCGGGTGTCCCCGGGCAACATGAGCCGGGGCCGGGCTCCCAGGCGGCTGCTCCAGCCCTGGAGGGGTCACGCAGATGGGGCACACGCGAGACCCCCAGTGCGGCAGGGCCCACCGAGGCCGGGATGYCCGTAGGAAAGTCCCTCTCCGCCACAGCTGGGGACCCCACATCCCCCCAGCCACAGCACCAGGCACCCTCGTGGGGACCCACCCGCAGAGCCTGGCTTGGGTGGGGAAGGTCCAGTGGCCCCCGATGGCAGTGCACCCCCTCCTCAACAAAATCACTGATGCTGGAGTCTCCATCTGCAACTCACTCAGCACCAGGATATTGTTGGGCAGGAGGAGCAGCGGTGGGGCGGGAACGCCGGCATCCTGGGGACCCCACACTTCCGGACCCTCCGATTCCTCCCCAGCCCCCCCGGGGCGCCAGACCAGCCTACCTGTGGATGTAGTTGTTCCTGTGCAGGTGCAGGACACCGCAGGCCACCTCGCACGCCATCCTCTGCAGGGTCAGCGGGTCCGGGGTCATGGCCTCGGCCCCCCGGCAGCTCCGCAGGTACCCCTTCAGGTCACCCTGCAGGGCAGTGCCACTGTCACCCTCCGTGGTGCTTGGCTCGCTGGGGGCTCAGCCGTGCCCAGCAGGGCAGAGCACTGCCATGCACCCTGCCCTGCCCTGCCTGCAGCCCTGCAATCCCCTCCGTGGTACCGCGCAGCCAGAGCTCACGCCCCGGCCCCGTGGCGGCACCTCGGGGAGTGGGAATGGAGGCAGGGGGACTCACGGGACTCACCAGCGGGCAGAACTCCATCACCAGCAGGTACGGGGTGACCTCGGCGCACTGGGCCAGGCACTGCAGCAGGTTGGTGTGCTGGAGGGCCCTGTGCAGGGCAGAGTGATGGGGGCATGTCAGCACCGTGCTGGCCGGGGCAGGGGGACGGCGGCAGCCCCCGGGGAATCATCTCCCTGCCTCCTCTGCTGCTGCACTGGGGGCCAGCGCCGGGGCTGCCAGGAGCGCTGGGAGCGGGTACCAGCATGTCCCAGCACCCCAGGACATGCCACAACGGGACATTTGTTCAGCTCTGCCGAGGCAGGGAGCAGCTCCGTGCCCCCCCCGCCGCTTGGCTCCRCTGTGCCCATGACCTCACCGCAGCCCGCGCCACGGCCAGCGGCTCCCRGCACAGCCCTTGTCCTGCCGCAATGAACCCCAGGCAGACAGGCGATGGGGCCAGGACAGAGCCATGCTGCCCAGAGAGCTCGGCTGGGCACCTCCACAGGGCAGCCACGGCTCTGCTCGGCAGCCAAACATGGCACAGAGGGGACCAGGCACCATCCAACAGCATCCCCGCTCCCGGCTGTGCCTGGCGCAGCAGCGGCACCGCGGAGGGACCCCAGATGTACCTGTAGGGCTGCGCTTCCTCCAGGAACTGCATCTGGTCCTGCACGCTGGCGCTCRCCTTCAGCTCCTTCACCACCACCTGGGTGCTGCTGATGCCCGAGTTCACCTCCCCCAGGAACACCTGGGGCGAGGGACAGGCTCGTCCCCTCTGTCCTCACCGCCCACCCCGTCCTCACCCCAAACCCTGTCTTGCACAGCCTGGGCCCCGCAGCCAGCATCCCACCCGGGTGCCCCCAGGGGACCCTGCCCCTGCCGCTCACCTTGCCGAACCAGCCATGCCCGATCTCCTTCAGGTAGAGCAGGCTCTGCCGCCCCAGGTCCGCCGACTTGAGGAGCTGCACTGTAACAGAGCACATCCAGCTGCCCGCCCGCCCAGCCTGCCTGCGTTACCCGCCAGTCCCAGCCGAGCCCTGGCATTCCCACCGTGCCACCCGGTGCCAGGCCCTGCACTGCCCCAGGGTGCTCCAGAGCCACCCCCACAGCCGCCATCCCCAGGCACCCTGCAGCCAGGGCATCCTCCTGTCCAGGCATCCTCCCACAGCCGTGCCGGCYGGGGGATGCGGGGTACCAGTGTCCCCAAAGCGGGTGGCAGCGGCAAGCTGGCTCCCTGCCCCTTCTGCTCAGGGACCAGGGAGAGTGAAGCCGAGCCCAGCAGGAGCTCTGGCATTTAGCCCCTTCCCGGCCCCCCCCGGCGCAGGTCCTGCCCCTCGCGCACCCATGCCAAGGGCGGGCAGCAATGGGGCCATTGTTGGGCTGCGCCGCGCCGCCTCGCACCGCGCCGGCCCCCCCGCACTGCTGCCATTCTCTGGGCCGGGGACCGATGCTGGGTGGGAAGGGGCCGCAGCCGCACACCCCACACATTCCTCTCCCACTCGCGGGCTTGTTTATGCGGGACCGGGGCTCGCGGGTGTCACAGTTCAGGGTGCCCATGTCCCGTCCCACCCTGGCAGGGCGCGCGCTGCTGCCCCGGGCTGGTGCCATGCACGGGGCTGGGGACAGGCCACCAGGGACCCTTGCACAGAGGGACAGTGGCAGCGCTCCCCAGGGACCTCGGCTGCCTGTCCCCTGCCCAGGAGCTGCTCCTGCCAGAGCCGGGGCTCTGCTGGAGCTGTCCCTCCTTAGCAGGGGAGACCCACCATCCCCACCTCACCCCACCGCCCCCTCCCCGCAGCCCGGTGATGTGGGACCCCCAGCCGCGGCGCACAGGGGTCCTGCATGGACCCGCCGCCTGCCCCCGCCCCGGCTTACCTGAGCGCCCCGGCTGCTTGGCCATGGGCAGGGAGACCTTGGTGAGGGGCAGGACGTAGACCTCGGGGCCATGCTGGGGGGCAGGCGAGCCCTGGGCCGAGAGCTCCGTCACGTAGTCGTCCCCCTCGGCGTTCTCAAACTCCTGGGCCGGGGGGCACGCGCGGGGGCACACACCGAGCAGAGACAACTGACCCTGCGGGTTCCCCGCTGCCGGCAGCCTGCCCTGCACGCCCCTCCGCCCACTGCCCCGACGGGCTCACCCGCACCCCGCGCATCGCACACCCCCGGGCACAGGGACCCCGAAATCACACCCTCCCGGCACGCAGCCCTGTCTGCACCCCGACGGCAGATCCCCCCCCATGGGGATGGCCCTGAGGCAGGCACCCACTCCCCAYCGCCCTGGCACCCCGTCCCATTACCTGGCTGCGCCGCCCGGCCAGCCCCCGGCTCCCAAAAGCCGCCTGGGCGAGCAGGTAGGCGATGGTGAGCATCTTGCCCTGCCCCTGCCCAGCCCTGCCTCATGGTGCTGCCAACCCTGCCGGCAGCGCTGCCCCGCGGTGTGCCATGCACCGCAATCCACCGGACACAGGCAGTGGCCAGCCCCGGCCGTGCGCCCCTATATAGCCATCGCGGGGGCACGAGGGGGCTCATTGTTCCCCTCCGGCACAGCRAGGTGCTCTGGACGGTGTGGGACGGTTATACAACGGCCCGGAGTGTCCCCCCCTGCCTGACCCCCTCCCGCCGCGGGCGCCACAAGCCTCCACAAAAATCCCAGCAATTAGGGAAAAAACGTTTCTCGGCACATTCTGTGCCTGTGAGGTCAGGGTGCCTCCCACCCCCGGGGGCGTGCGGGTGGGACCGCCGCGGCCCTTAACCATGCCGTGGCCTGGCCCCGCACAGAGCCGGGAGCCTGGATGGGTCAGGATACGGCCCACAGTGATGCTGAGCCCCACAGATCCAGGCTGTGCAGAGCGGGGAGCCCAGCTGGGTCAGGATACAACCCCCAGTGATGCTGAGCCCCACAGTGTCCATGCTCTGCAGAGCAGGGAGCTTGGCTGGGTCAGGATACAACCCCCAGTGATGCTGAGCCCCACAGCGTCCAGGCTCTGTGCAGGGCAGGGACCCTGGCTGGGTCAGGATACGGCCCACAGTGATGCTGAGCCCCACAGATCCAGGCTGTGCAGAGCAGGGAGCTTGGCTGGGTCAGGATACAACCCACAGTGATGCTGAGCCCCGCAGCGTCCAGGCTCTGTGCAGGGTGGGGACCCTGGCTGGGTCAGGATATGGCCCACAGTGATGCTGAGCCCTGGCAGCGCCCTGGCAGGCAGGGGGGCTGAGCTCCCCCTGAGCAATGCTATCCTGAGCCGGGACACATCCTGCACCGGCACTGGGGCTGGCCCTGGCCGCAGCAGGGGATCCCGCACCCGGATCCTCCGGGCTCCTCCGTCCTTCGCCGGGCTCCCGGGGAGAAGCCCCGCCAAGTCCCAGGGCAAGCCTGGCCTGGGGAGACCCCCGCCCACCGCCCGGCCCGCGTCCCCAGCTCACCTTGAAGCCGATGTCCCCCTTCTTGCAGCACAGGCAGGCCAACATGAGGAAGATGAAGGTGAAGAGCCCCGAGAAGGAAACAGCCACGACGGCCAGCGAGGAGGACCAGGAGAGCTCGCTAAGGGGGGTGCCGTCTGCGGGGACAGGAGGGGCCCGGGCTCAGGGCAGGGGCAGGGTGGGACCGGGGAGCATGAGGCTGTGCCGGGGGGTCCTGCCCGGGCAGGGTGACGGGATGCGGAGCCACATCGGGGCTCACGGGGGCTTTGGTGGGGAGCACTCGGGGGGGAGCGGGGGTCCCAGCACCACTGTGCCCCTTTTGCTGGCTCAGCTCGCAGCCAGGAGGGACCCCAGAGCCGAGGCAGGACCCTGCCGGCAGCCTGCACAAAGGGGGACGGGGGCACAGTCCCCACAGATGCAGGGTGGCAATGACACCCCGTGGAGGGGGGCTGCACTRGCTCGGGGTCCCAGGCACCCCTGCCCCACCGAGCCCTGGCCCCAGGGCTTGCCCTCCGGCGGGTACGGCAGCAGCAGCAGCCGCCCCGGGCGAGGCAGTGTCCCGAGCCCGGACGGACGCTGCGCCTGCGGGAGCCGGGAGGACGGGAAGCCGATCCCCAGCGCCCGGGCAGAGCCGGCTCCTGCCCTGTCCCATCCGCGAAACTCGGAGATGAGATCCCCCAGGGGAAGGGTCTGCCGGAGACCTGCCAGCGCTGCCGGGAGCCCCCGGCCCTGCTCCCGCTGACACCGACAGCTCTGCCTCTGCCCCGCGCCATCCCGCCTGCAAGCACCGCTGGGCAAACCGCAGCCACAGCTCCTGCCCCCGAGCCTGGCACCAGCTCCAGACCCCAGGCCACCAGGCACAGGGATGGGGATGCTGCTGCTCCCGGCTGGGCACCGCACCCTCCAGGCACCAGCACACCCCAAATTCAGCACCCACCGCCCCGCTCCAGCCCGTGCCATGGCTGCGTGTCCCCTCGGGGCAGCAGGGAGCACAGTGGCGGCGGTGGCGGCCGCRGCCCAGCTGCCAGTCCCCGCCAGGCCCCCGCCACTGGCTGCAGCTGCCACATTACTATTCTGCCCAGAGCCTGCCTGAACAACCGGCGCGATTGTGGTGGGAGGAAGCCGGAAGGCCACGGTGCTGCCAGCAGAGCCGGCCTCGCCGGGGACCCGCACGCATCCCCGCAGTGCCCAGCATGGTGCCCTCCCCGCGGGACATCAGGGCTGGGACAGGTGCCCTGCCCTAACCCCCATCCCCGCTCAGCCATATTCCCCCGGCACAAACCCCCATCCAGCGCCACGGTCCCTCCCCAGGCCACCGAGCGCGGTGCCGAGCCCCTCGGGGATGCTCATGGCACACACATGGCTCCCATGCATGGACCACGGTGCATCGCCCCATCATCAGCCCCGCGCCCCGACTGCGCTGCCCCGCTGCCGCCCACACTGGGGCTCAACACCGCGCTGCCAGCTCCCGTGTGTCCTTGAGAAAGGCACCTGAAGGGCACAGAGGGTCTGGGGGAAGGTCCTGCTGCCCCGGCGGGAGCCGCCAGCACATGGCTGCTCCCAGGCACTGCCCGGCACTGCATGGCGCGGGCACAGAGTACCCTGGCTCCCAGCACAGCGGTGAGTGGATGCACTGGCCCCATGTGCTTTGGCACAGCCCAGGCCACGCCAAACTCTTTGCCGGCGCTTGCAAAGGAGCTCAAGAGCCATCTTCTAAGGCTCGTGGATGCAAAGCCGAACCTGGGAGGAGCGGAGGGTGGCGTTCCCCCTCCTTCCAGCTGGTTTCCATGGTGAACACACTTTGTACCRCGAATGTCACCATTTTCCCTGGATAGTGGGACAGCAAGAGAGAAAATGACTCACTGAAAAGAGCCTTTTGAACGTCAACGGGGAGCAGAGCGCGGCGACAGAAGCCTTTCCAACAGGGACCGTCAGYTGAGCCGCCCCTCAGCTGGGGCTCGGGAACCGGAGCTTTGCAAACAAACCACTCTCCAAACGAACAAGCATGTGAGGTCTGGCTGCTCCTGCCTCAGTTTCCCCACCTGCACAGCCGGCGACCTGGGAGCCATGACCAGCCCAGACTGGGCAGGGTGCCGCACCGGGGCAGGGGCACCACCACCACCACGACCCACCACCACGACCCACCACCACCGTCCGGCTGCCTGGGCAAGCAAGCGCTATCCTTCCCCGTAACCGCAGCACAGGCGTTCGGTATGGCGATGGGGAATGTGGCATCATTTCAGAGGCCAAACGCTCCCAAAACCAGGTCAAATGCACCTGCAGCAGCGGCTGCCGGAGCACCAGGGCGCAGGGAGCACCAGGACACAAGGAACACCGGGGCGCAGGGAGCACCGGGACACAAGGAACACCGGGGCGCAGGGAGCACCGGGACACAAGGAACACCGGGGCGCAGGGAGCAGGGCCAGCTGCATGCGGTGTGAAGGACCCCAGGGCTCTCAAGAGAAGCCAGGGGCCCCACCGCATCCTGCACCCCATCCTGAGGCTCTGACCCTCACTCTCCCAGGAGGAGCAGGGTCCCCTGCCACCGGCATCGTGCAGTGGTGCAGCACCCCACGGCTGAGCCCTGCACACCGCGCCGGCACAGGCACCAGGCCGGGGTGGGGGTGGGGTGTCACCACCCCAGGAGGGCCGGGACTCCTGCACAGCCCTGCCTGACACCCTCATGAACCGCCCCCCCCCGCAGCCATGGGGGTCCCGTGGGACTCTTCCAGCCGCGGTTCTGCAGCGCTCCCCCCCCACCGCTTGTGCAGACCCAGCCTCGCCATGGGGGTCAGGCTGAGAACGGCCAGTTCGGTGCATCCTCCAGCCTGGCCAGCAGGAACTGCTGCATCACGCAGGTAGCCCCCAGCACCCAGAGCCAGCCCGGGCCAGCAACCTGCCCAGCCGGGATGCGCCGGCGGCTGCGTGCAAGCCAGGTAACACCGACCCCTCAGCCCAGCCAGCCCTGCGGGGTGGGGACAGGCGGGGGCTTGGTGGCAGCAGCGAGGCCACAGCTCCAGCCCCAGAGGCACCTGCCCCAGCCCTGGCAAACGGGAGCAGAACAGCAACGGAGAGAGATGGGGGATGCTGGGTGCAGCGGGGTGCAGCAGGGTGTAGTGGGGCGCAGTGGGATGCAGTGGGGTGCAGCAGGGTGCAGTGGGGTGCAGCAGGGTGCAGCGGGGCGCAGCGGGGCACGCGCTGCCCTCCCACCCCGTGGAGCTCCCGCTGCGCACCCCGCAGCTGGCAGAGCCCTGCCCAGTGCTGCCCGTGCCCCCCAGCCGGTTGCGTTGCCCACCCAGCYGGGTCGCAGCCCCGGATACCGGTTCCTAACAGGGATGGGAAAATGCTGGGGGGAAACCCGGGCGTGGGGTCCCGGCCCTGCAGCGCGATACCACTGCCCACTCTGCCGGCCTCCGTGCCGGCAGGGGAGCACGGCCCTTCCCTTTGCTGACTCACGTTTGCCGGGTGCCTGCGGCCGCCTCGCCGGCCATGGCACGCTGCCGCTGGGCCGCTCTGCGGGCTGGGGCGATGCTGCGGCCGCCGCTCGTCTCTCCCCGGCGGAGAGCGGAGACCAGCACGGCGAGCGGCGGCTGACGTGTGCGGAAGGGACGAGCCGGGGGCTCCTGCAGAGCCCGGCGGCAGCTCAGGGCTCCCAGCCCAGGGCGAAGCCTGCGTGCGGGGCCAGCCATGGGCAGGCAGCACCCGGCTCCTGCCCACCCACCCGGGTACAGGCAGGGCTGCCCAGCACCCTCCCCGAGCAGGCAGAGCACACGCGATAGCTCCAGGGCAGGTCACTGCGGGGCGCAGGGCACAGCACGTCATGACCCCCTGCTCCCGCCTGGCCTCTCGCTGCAGGACCTGGTGCAAGCCACAGTCCCGTGCCTCGGTTTCCCCATCTGTCATTCACAGAGGGTGGCTGCTYCCGGGACTGCCGAGGGGCTGCACGGCGGGGTGAGGGCTCGCAGAGCCGTCCAGGAGGTGACGGATGCTCCGCCGCCTCAGGAGCGCGGGCTGCACATCTCCCCCTGCCCCTTCGCTGCCCCACTACGGCTCCCACCCCACCCCATGAACCTGCTGGGTCCTGCACCCCAGGGTGCAGCCCCTTGGGCCAGGGTGCAGCACCCTGCAGCAGGTGCCCAGCTGGGAGAGGCTGGATTCGGGCAGGGAGCAGGGCAGGATTCAGGCAGGGAGCAGGGCAGGATTTGGGCAGGGAGCAGGGCAGGATCCAAACACACAGGACCCATTGGCAGCTCCAGCCGCGGGCTCAGTGCTCCCCTGCCCTGGCAGCTCTCCCAGCACAGACACAGCCCTGGTAACGTGTTAATCCCCAGGTCCATGGGCAGCTTCCAGGAAAGCAATTTTACACCCCACGGGATGAGYGCTCTGCTCACCCACATGCATCCAGGCAGCAAGAAACCACCCGCTGCCATTTAGCACGCAAACGCGAGGGTGCTCCTCGCAGTCTGTCTGCAGCTCCAGAGGGAAACTGAGGCACCAGGAAGGTGGGCAGCGGGGAGGAAGCGGGATGGCCCCAGCTGCTGCACCCCCGAGCCCAGATCCCTCCTGCCACGGGAGCAGCCAGGAGCGGGGAGCAGGGCCGGGGCTGGCGCTACCCACCGGTGCCACCCAGGAGCCCAGCACGGAGCCGGTACCCTCGGCATCCTCCACCGAGACCCCGCGGGAGCCACGCATCCCCTTGCAGTGGCCGGCCAAACCCGGGGCGCGAGGAAGCAGCACCCTGGACCCTCCAGCCCTGGAGACCTTCTCCCACCAGGAACAGCCAGAGCCATTCGGGCAACCTCTCCGGTGATTAATAGATCAGTTAATTTTAAATGCAAGGCACGCCTTGTTAATCTGTTCTCCTTATGTATCTTTTAATGTGGGCTTATTTAACCAATGCAGAAGTATTTTAAAAGGATTGATTCTTGCCTCTTAATTCTGGTTTTATCATCTTGGGATGAATTAGCAGTAAAAAAATAATTAGATGGAAAATAAAAAAAGATCATCCATCATTTTCTAACGTGATGAAATAAAAATTAGGACTGTAATAAGTACAGGCCAAGCCGCATCATTGTTGTGCATACACCAAGCGTGTCAGCCTGATTAGAAACAAAAAATCAAGTTCCTCCACCAAAGCCTGCCCTGCTGCAGAGCTGGGTTTCCAGCCGACACAGCCCAGCCGCGATCAACTTTCTCCATTTTCTGAGAAAATAATAATATATAAAAAAGCATGCAAAGCGAGACCGAATTGATTATTTAGACCAAATTCTCATGCTTGGTGTTTTAAATCAGGTCTGAACCGGGCGCTGTAAAGCCTCCCACGCCGGCAGGGATGCTACGGCTGCATCACGGCAAACCCACTGTCCCGAGGGACAGGGAGTGACCTCGGCCCTTCGTGCCCAGGGGGAGCATCCACCCCTCCCCTGCCCACGCCCCGGCAGGGACCCCGCCAGCCCCRTGCCAGGAGCGGTGCCGGGAGCGATGCCGGCGGCCAGGGCTGCCCACGAGCATGGCACCGTGGTCCTGCCGCCGGCAGCGTGCGGCACCAGCCGAGACGAGGCTCTCGCCAGCCGGCAGAGCAGCATTTACGTAACAGCGGGAGAGAGGCAGCATGGAGCGGGGCAGCCTATTTTTATCAGAAATGCTCGGCAGCGTTATGAAACAAGAAGCTTCGGCTCCAGAACGGAGCAGTGGAGGAGCAGGGCCCTGCGCAGGAGGCGGGCGAGGGGCGAGCGGGCAGGGGGACGCTCCACAGGGCAGGCGGAAACGTGGGCGCGGGGGCTGGCAGCTGCAGCAGCCCCGGAGGGGCTCTGCCCCCGCCGCAGACCACCCCTCCCTGCCGTCGAGCCTCGAGCTGTGCCGGTGGCAAAGCCGGGGGCTCCCCGGGGGCTCCCCTCTCGCCTGCCCCACACCACAGAGCCGTGCGGTGCCGTCACCGCGAGGATCACCAAGCACCTGGCAGCAGCCAAGGGCACGTCACAGCCCTGCGCGCCCAAASAGCACCCGGGTGGATTGGGCAAGGCGTGCGGAGGGGACCCCGGGGATCACCGGCAATGGGATCCTCCATGGCTGCTGCAGCCACGGTGCCGCCAGAGCGGGAGGTGGCTGGAGCCGCCCCAAGCTACGGTGGCCRGTCCCGGCCCCAAGCAGCAGCACGTGTTGAGGGCCCTGCACGGCCCTGCCAGGGCACGGCAGCCGGGCACGGCATCCATCCCGCGCTGCTGCTGCTGGGGTCGCTCACCCAGGTGGGCATCAGGGAGACCCCCGCTGCCGGGCAGCCATCAGGGCATCCCCCACCRCAGCCCTGGAAAGCTGGCACGGCCCAGACCCCAGCTGCCCCAGCCCACGGCGCGGCAGGGAGCGGGGCTCAGCATCAAGGATGCTTGGGGCGCAAACCAGGGGGATGCTCGGCACCAGCCAGCCCRGCACCCCTCTGCACCACGCCTGCTCTCAGCCAGCCCCGCAGCACCCAAATCACCCATCACCCAYGTGCACGGGAACACACAGACTGGGGAGCCCAGAAAAAACCCTGCTTTGCCGTAGCGATGGTGGCAGGGATGACCCGAGGGCGGGAGCAGGTCTCAGCCCTGCTCCCAAACACCCGCCTGGGGTGCAGCCACCGCAGCTGCAGAGCCGGCGAGCGCCAGGAGGAGCACACAACCTCACAGGTATTTCGGAAAGACGAAGGGCCGCGGAAGCCGATGCGGCGGCCCAGCAGTGGGACACCCCGGCACAGCCGGGACAGGAGCCTGGGAGCGCCCATGGGAGAGCTGCTCCCTGCCCAGGCACGGAGGGCAGAGCTGGTCCCTGCCCAGCCAGGCGGGCAGCGCTGCTCCAGTTACTGCGTTTGCCTACACTGGAATTTTCCTTCGCTCCAGTAATTAAAACAAACCGCTTTAACACGGCTGCTGACACCAGGCTGCAGAGGAGGACGCCGGCCACAGCTGGCAGAGGGGAAGGGACGGGAAGTGGGACCCCCCCAACACTCGCTGCCTTCGTCCCGGGCTGGGGGACAGTGGCTCTGCAGGAAATCCTGGACCTGCTCCCCTTCCTCCGGTGCCGAGCCCTCCCACTCCCGCCAGCCCCACATCCTCTCTGTCCCTCGGCCAGCCCTGAGCACCACCACGAGCCCTGCGCCAGCTCCAGTGCAGCCTGGGATGCTCCCTGTCCCCTCCGCACCCTGGGCTGTTAGGCCAGGCTGGAGCGGCTCTCAGAGCTCCACTGATGGCAAATTATATTATGGCAGTGATTGCCCTAAGACGGCCGYGCAGCACGCTCCGCCGACGCTTCTTTGGGCTGTCAGGAGGATTAATGCCCAGAGGAGATTTATTTTCCTGCCACCGGGCACGCTGAGTCAGCACAGCTCAGCTCCTCTCCACGCCAGCCCCGTCACCCTCCAGCCCCGTCACCCTCCAGCCCCACGCCGAGCCGCACCCCTGCGGGGTCCCTCTGGCTCAGCCCATCCCGATGGGCAAAGCCCCGCCGAGGACATGCCGGGGCGTTTGCTGGGGCAGGAGACGAGCAGAGCCCCTGAGCGGCTGCAGGGCATGGCCAGGACCACCATCCCTCCATCCTGGGCAGCAGGTCCCGGCGCCTCCGCACTCGCTGAGTCGGTGCGGCACGGGGTAGAAACAGGCTCAGCCGCGGGACAAGAGTGGCCCAACAGCCCCTTTGACCCGAGCGCAGGAGCTGCCTGACCTGGCGGGGATTTTCCAGCCCAGGGAATTAGCGGGATGGTGAGGCAGCGTAACATGAACGAGAAAAAACCTGGGAAGTGCGAGTCGCCCACTCTGCCTGCCCTGGCCACAGGCAGCCAGGACTGGGCAGGCCCCCGGCTAAATGCAGATCCCCAGCTGGATGCAGACCCCTCTCGTCAGCGGGAAGGATGCGGCCGTGCATGCAGGCGCACAGCGCAGCCCCCCCGCCGCAGCCCTGAGCCGGGCAGCACGTTGGCGGTGCCGTTTCTGCCCCATGTCCCCCGGTGCCACCAGGGTGGCAAGGCTCTGGCCGAGGCAGGCTGTGCGGCACGGCGAGGCGAGCACCGGAGTCCTGCTCTGGCTGGGAGCACGCGGTGCTGGGGCGGGCAGAGCCCATGGGCTGCTCTGGCACATGGTGTCCCACGGAGGCCGGGAGTGCCGGGCAGGGAGCCCATGAGTCACAGCCCGCTCCCCCCCTCGGGAGCGTGGAGCCCTTTCAACCCCGTTGTATTAATTTCTCCTAATTGGCTTTGACAGGGATCCGTATCGCCATCCAGAACGCAATCGCCCATGTGCACGGCGCGGGGGAGCGGGGAGGGAGCGGCACGCGGAGGGAGGGAAGGAGGGGGGAAGGGGGGAGCAAAGTGGCACCCCCGGGGAGCGGCGCTGCCGGCTGCCTGGATCCGTCCCCCCCGCCAAGCAGGACCCAGCTGCCCTGCTGCACTGCAGCGCTGCGCCAACGCCATTTCCCACGGCAGCCCAGCTGCCAGGCTCCGCTGGGGCAGGGGGCTCGCCGCACGCCGCCCTGCTGCTGCCCACCCCCGGCACCCCTGCAGGCACCGGGATTCACCCCCCTGCCTGTGTGCCCGGCTCCTGCTGCCTGCCAGCCYGGACAGACAGACGGGCCCCACGCCGCTGGCACCTCCTGCACACCGTCCCCTCGCGGGAAACGTGCAGCGAGACGGGACGCCGGCCACGGTGCAGCCCTGGCCGTGCAGGGCGTTACGCCTCCCCATAGCTGCCACCTTCATCTCCTGCCCGAGGAGCTCCCACCTCCGTGCCACAAATCCCCCCTTTGTGCCCAGCCCCAGCAGCACCTTCCCCCGTCCTCCCCCGGCATCGCCAGCAGCCAGCGGCACAGCTGATGCCAGGGTGGGAGCACGGGGGGTGCCCGGTCCCAGGTTTGGGCTGTCGGGGTCCTTCTGCATGCTACGGGCCTTTGCCACCGCAGTCCCCCAAGTCCCTTCCCATCCCCGTGCCAGGAGTGGACGGTGATGCTGGACGCGGAGCACCAGCACTCACCGAGCTGTTGCTGCCACGTGGCTGGGGCAGCAGTTGGCAGCGTGTGACAGCCGGGACCGAAAACATAGGGCTGGGGGGACCCCTCGCCCTCCCTCGGCCTCGACCCCCCATCCCCACCCAGCACCTTGAGCCCTGGCTGACCCCGGCGCGGGCACACTGCCCCGGCACACGACCCCACGAGACTGCAGGGTCCAGGAGCAGGGTCCCGCAGCCGGAGCGGGGAACGGCGACGCCGCAGCCGCCAGCAGCCAGCGACACCTCACTGGCTGCCGCAGGATGGGGAGAAAGGTTGGGGCAACCGAGGGGAGGAAAAAGCGGGGAAGAAGAAATAGGTGGGGGAGAGAGGATGTTTCTCACGATTTCAAAACGCACTCCTGGGTCCGAGATGGGGAAGTGAGGGCTGGGAGTGGGGAAGCAGCCAGGGCAGGCAGGGCAGGCAGCAGGGCCAGGAGGGGAGCAGCCCTTTCCCCCAGCAGAGACGTCCTTGTGTCCCTGAGCAGCTGCCATCGGCTTCACTGTGAGAGGATGGGGGTGCCACTGACCCCAAAGTAAAGCGCTGCCCACCCGGGTGACACAGGGGCCGTGGCACTTCTGCCCGGTGCTTCCAAGCAGCGTCTGCTCAGCCGGGCTGCCACGGGTCACGGCGCTTCCAGGGCAGGGAGTGGGCACCCAATTCCCACGGGAAGCCCAGGGGATCCGGGCTCCAGGCTTGGGGCAGGTGGCGTGGCGGCGCCTCTTGCCGGCRGGGCGGTCGGTGCTCCACTGGTGGCTCCGGCACTCCGGGCACCACATGGGAGCGTCTCTGGGTCTGGCCTGTGCATGGGCACAGCGAGACAGGAACCACGAGGCCGCCGGGCTGGGACCCCTCCCCAGACACCCCAGCGCTGGGAGCGGGCATATCCCACAAGCAGTGCACGCCGGCCCGGGCAGCCGGCACAGACCGGTGCGGGCGCATCTGATGGCTGAGCCAAGCAGCCTCACCAAAAACAGAAGTTTAGGCCGGAGCATGGGCTGCTGCGGTCAGCACATCCCTTCGGCACCTCCACCCCAGGTGACACCGCTGCCACCGTTCCCCACTGCTGGCTCAGCCCATGGCCCAGCTCCGGCGGCTGCAGCTTCCCACCGTCCCTCCCTGGGGTTTGCAGGGACACAGGGCCGGGAGCGTCTCTGCTCCCCTCGTGGAGCCGGAGCCCCCAGGGTCCATCCCGTCCCCCAGCCGTGCTGCCACCGAGCCCCGCAAAGCGCTTCCTCCTCTTCCATGCCGGCACAAGCAAACCCTGGGGAAACCGAGCTGGCGTGGGCGGCCAGTGACACCGTGCAGGCAGGAGGTGCTGCCAAACGGACAAAATCAACAAAGCCATGAAATAGAGTACAGTTTGTTCCCCACTTTAATTCCTCTCCCTGCCAGTAAYCATGGGTGGCAGCCGTACAGCGGTGGCCAAGCCCCGGGCCCGGGCGCACGGCAGCACGGCGATGGGCAGCGATGGAAACCTTCTTGCAGAAGGATTTTTAAACCAAATGTGCCCTGCAGATCCCCAGGTTGACGGGATGGATTAGCACGGCAAATGGGGCGCCTCATGAAAACCCAGAGAAAAATCACACCGGAGGCTGAGGACACAACCGCGTTTTAGATGCAAATAAGGAGGTTTCCTCCTGAGCAGAAATCAATGCCGAGCGGGCTGGGAACAAAGTCTCCGGCAACGGGGACACGGTTTGGTGAGTCCTGGCATGGTTCATTTTTAAATCCCTCCACAGATTCAGACCGTCTGCAGCCGCCAGACCCAGGGCCAGGGGAGCGGGAGCGGCGTGCTGCGAAGGAAGGAGGGACCAGGAACCCGGCTGGGAGGGATGCAGGAGCCCGGCACCGACAGCCGGAGCCTCTGCCGCCACCGCGTCCGGCACGGCCAACGCTTCGCCTCCTTCGCGGTGATGGAGGAGGTGACAGGAGAGGCGCGGGAGCCACGGCACCGCTGCTTGGCTGCCGGACCCTGACACGCGTTTTCCCTGGTTTGGTAAACAAAGGGCCAGTGCCGAGCGCGCTGCCAGCCCCGCCAGACATCCCCGCGCCTCACCGGGGCTTCCCACCTCGGCGGCTGCCCCATGGGCAGTGGGTCCCGCGCACGAGGGGTTCCCGACGCCCTGCGCGGGTGCGATGCCTGCAGCGGGAGGGATGCCAGGCGAGAGGCGGCTGCCGGCGTTTGGCAGCCGAGGAGCGAAAGGCAGAGGAGAGGGGGAGGCTGCTGCTGCAGCAGCCCCAAACCACGCACACAAAAGCCAGCCCCTGCTCTGCTCCCGCGTCTGCGGCGTCTTCCTGCAGCTGCGACGCGGCCGAGGCCGTAACACGGCACCTTACATAACAGCCTGCGCCCCAAAACACCCGCTCCCTGTCCCCCGGCACCTCGCCGAGCCCCACCGGCTCTCCCAGCCCAAGGGGCCACCACCAGCCCCCCAGCCGGCGGGCGGGCAGGCGTCCCAGGCGGCCGGGGGCTCAGCCGCTGGCACCGTCTTCCTCCCTCTCACCATCACCATTATTCCTGTTGTTACTATTCTGTTTCAATGCGGGAGATGCCTTCAGAGGCAGCGCAGCCCCCGGGATTCCTCCGCGCTCCAGCCCGGGGAACAAAATGCCGCCCGGCTGCGGCAGCGGTCCCACCGCCGCACCAAGATGTCTCATCGCGGCCGAACGCGGCGAGCCGGGTCCGGCTGGCAGAGCCGGGAGCCCGCGAAGTGACATTTCACGGCGATGAGGGCGAGGGCATGCTTCGTTCACGGGGCGGCACGGTGCACCGGCACGGCACAGCAGGGTGCACCGGCACGGCACAGCAGGGTGCACCGGCACGGCAGCGCGGGCAGCCGGTGCGGGGCTGAGCCGGAGCCGAGCGGGGACCGCGGCGGCAGGGCGCGGGGGGCTGCCCGGGAGGGACCCCCGAGGGCGGCGGGGAGGGCTCGGCGCGGGGGAGC
>JAYKAV010000223.1:1300705-1328823 GCA_035582835.1 Phoebastria nigripes
GAGGGGCAGCCGCCCCCCGGCCCCGCGGAGCTGTTCCGGTGCTGACCCGCCCCGGGCACCGCCGGCTCCCCGGGACCGGGGATGGGGACCGGGGACAGGATGGGTGGCTCTGCCCCCCAGCCGCCCCTCGCCCCCCAGCCAGCCCCGCACGCGCACCCCACAGCGCAGTCCCACACACGCCATGCTCTGACCTTGCACCCCGGCTGGACACCCCCCACACCCCAAATCTCTGCACCCACAGCCCCGCGCGCCGGCACAGCCTCAGCCCCGCAGCCCCCAGACCCAGCCTGGGACAGGGGGAGCAAAGCCCCTCCGGCAGCACCTCGCGAAGTCAGCCAGGCCAGCCCGCAGCACGGGGTCCCCTCGGGGTGGGGGGGCTGCCCTGCTGCGGGGCCACACAGCTCGGCCTCGCACRCTTGACGCCGCAGCCCCAGCACGTGGGACTGCGCCCTCCAACCATGGGATCCTCTAAAAACTGAACGGTCCCGACCCTGTGGCAGGGAACAGCCCGTGGCTTCGCCCACGGCCCCGGGCAGCTCCTGACCAGCACCCCGGCAAAGCTGCAGGTGCAGCCGGTCACCGAGCCCACCCGGCTCCAGAGAGCAGCCGGGACCCAGGTGGGACTTTCCTTCGGGGTCACGGTGGGACGGTCCCATCCCCGTGAGCTGCCACTGCGGGACGTTGGCCCACCCCACGCAGGGCTCAGATCTTAGCACGGGGCTTGCGCTTCCCCACAGTCGGTTTTAATATTTAAAGCCAAATTTTGCGTACACAATTAATTTTTTACAAGACTTCAAGCTTGCAAAGAACACCACGCTGCACATGTCACGGCGCCGCAAATAGATACAGGGCTGGAAAAATTACAGAATGCTGGGAGAATAAACACGCTCCCGTCAGCCGGAGCCAGCTCGCTTCTCCCAAGCCTCCRCGTTTCGCTGCTCTGGAGCAGCTCCGACCCGCACGGCCCTGAGGTCCCTCTGCGAGGGGCAGCGGGGGATGGCTGACCCCTCCCWTCACCCATTTCACTTTTGGTGCCCCCCAGCCAGGGCACAGCCCACTGCCCCCCACTGCCCCAGCCAGCCACCCCCCGGGTCCCCAGACCCTCCTGGCTGTGCAAAGGGCCATGTCCCTGCGTGCCTGCTCAGCGCAGCCTGGGACCCCCCCGAGCTCCCCGTACGCCTTCCCGGGCCTCGAAGCAGCCGAGCAAACCCGGCACTGCCCCAGCACGGTGCCCGGCACCCTGGGGGGAGGGATTTGGGCTCTCTCGGAGCTGCAGTGGCATGCGTACCCGCCGGAGCAGCCGTGGTCCCATGGGGAGCGGGCGGCCATGCACCGCCGGGGCGGTTTGCACAGCCAGCCCCGCTCCTCGTGCGGCTGAGCTGGCGCCGGCTGAGTCACAGCGAGCCTGGATGCAGGCGGGGGCGGGCGGCTGCGCAGAGCCCTCGCTGGCGCCCACCTGCCCGTCCCGCAGCCCACGCCAGGCACCCACCCGTCCCAGCTGCCCTCAGCACCCCAAGCACACGCAGCCGGGGCAGGAGGCGGATGAGCTCGAGGCCTTCCTGCCGCTGGGCAGGGGCAGCGGTGGCTTCGGCAAGTGGGAGGGGATGAAATCACCCGGCTGTCGTGTTCAGGGGTGGCAGGGCAGCTCCCCGTGGAGGCAGCCCCGGTGCCCAGCATCCCTTCCCTCCTGGCACGCAGGAGCCCAGCACAGCCCGTGTCTGGGGCAGGATGGGATGGGATGGGGGTGAGGACTGGGATGGGATGGGGATGAGGATGGGATGGGGAATAGGACAAGGACAGGTGTTGGCTGGGGCTGGGGTTGGGATAAGGACAGGGATGGGGATAAGGATGAGGTCAGGGATGGGATGGTGCGTGTGCCTGCCCAGCCCGGCTGCGCTGCCCTGCTCTCCTTGGGGAGACCTTGGAGCCCCAGCTCAGCCGGGGCCCCGTGCCCGGGCACCCTCCTTGCCCAGGTGACAGCCCCAGTTCTCAGCCCTGGCAGCTCTGTTTGACACGGCTGGGAGCAGGGTTGAGCCGTGTGAGGGTCCCCCAAACCCAGTGCCCCTGGGCCCGCTCTGCGCCCCCAGCCACCCGCCGCCCTCCCCTCGCCCCGGTTCCTTGCAGTTTTCTGACGTGGCTGTGAAAGAGAAGATCCCAAAGAAGAATTGAGGCCAAAAGCCCCAGCAAGGATCCCCCCAGGCACCACCCAGGGTGCAGCCCTGAGCTCGGGGCTGCGGCGGGGACGGTCCCACCCCGGGCAGAGCCCCACACCCAGCAAGAGGCACAACGTGGCACCAGCCCACCCGGCATCCCCTCCTCGGCCGGGCAGCRCTGCTGCCGCGTCTCAGGCGGGCGAGCAGCACGCTCACCCCAATTAGCAGGGGAGATTACCCCGCACGGATCCTGCCAACTTGCTCCGGCTACCTGGCTGATTTGTCTGGAGCCGTGGCTAATCCCCTCCGGGGCAGACACCAGATTGAGCCACGATCTCTGCACGGCAGCTGCCAAAAGCACCCCGCGCTCCTGACCTCCTTCCCGGCACAGCGGTCGGGCTCACTGGCAGCCAACGGGCTCCGCTCAACCCGACTAATCCTGGGATGGGGAGAGGGGCTCCTTAACTGGGGATCTTTGGCAGAGCCTGCAATGGCTGCACCACCACCGACAGCCTTGCTAACCGCCCGCCGTGCCGCTGGCTGGCAGGGACAGGGACAGGGCTTGTGCCATGTGGCCAATAGCCCCAGTCCCAGGGGACCCCCGGGGTGCGGGGAAGTGGGGGTCCAGCACTGGCGCAGCAGCAGGGCRCAGGCAGCCATCCGGCGAAAATCTGCATCCCTGGTTATGCAACGCTGCTGATTTATTCATGCCTGAACCGGGCACTGGCCTAGAAATTAGCCTCGGCGATGCTGGGGAGGGGCAGGGCTGGGAAGATGCTGGAGGACCGAGCCCCAGGGGAGGGCTGAGCCCCAGGGGAGGCTGCGGGAGCAGGGCCAGGCACATTGGGCACCCAGGGGACCGTGCACGGGTGCTCACCTCACAGCCAGCGATGCCGGACGGGGCACAGGGCGCTGCCATCCTACACATGGTCAACAGCACTGCGCACAGGCACAAGCCCCCCCCGGGGACAGGCAGCGAGGGGGCTGATCCCCGCTTCTCCTCCCATGCCAGATTTCACATGATTAATCAATTTAACCACAGCAGCGCCCAGCCGGGGCCGGGAGCAGGAGACGCCGGCAAAAGGCTCTGGGTGGCCCAAGCGGAGGCTGCAGAGGGGTGGAAGACGGAAGCGGCGCTCAGGAAACGGTCGTTAGAAAAGCAATAAGAGTGAAAACAAGCACCGTGCCCAGCCTTTCCCGGCAAAATGGGGCTGCGTGCTCCTCCCTGGCCTTGCTGCTTGTTCGGACGGCCGAGAGGGGCAGCCCAGCGAGGGGGGAGCGGAGACCAGCACGGCCGGCAGCTCAGCCAGCCCAGCCCAGCCCAGAAGGGAAAGGAGCCGGGCAGCACCCCGGGGCTGGAGGAGCTGCTCGTGCCCCAGGACATCCATGCCAAGTGCCAAAGCACGGGCAGGGGTAAGGGGCATCCATGGGTGCCTTGGGACCGCATCCCCCCAGGAAGCTGCAGCCGGGAGCCCACACCAGGACAAATGCCAGCACCGGGAAGCGGACGAGCTCCTCCGCAGCTTCCAGGGGTGACAAAGGGTCCCTCGAGCCTCACCCTGCAGCTCCGCGGCCACTTCTCCTGAGGAGGAAGGGGGCTCTGGCAGCGCTGCCGTGGGGTGGAGGGAAGCCCACCTCCCACCCCACGCTGCCCAGCTGAGTGCCGGCAGGACGGATGGGAAACACCCTGGGACTCCGACGAGCAAACATCTGCTCACCCCCCGCACCAAGCCCCGGCCTCCTTGGAGGGAAAAAGCTGTAGAGGAGCGGTCACACGCTCCCTGCCGAGAGGAAACAGATGCCGCCGGCCCGGCCCAGGCATTTCCCGTCGCTGTCACGGGGCGCTGAGAGATTTGCAGGTACCAGAGGCTGCGGGACCACGTCCTGCCCCGGCCGCGCCTCCCCGCATCATCCCAGATATTTCATTTCAGGAGGGAAGCGAGGCGCAGTGCCGGGAGCTGGGCACCGTCAGAGCCAGCACCCGCATGCTCGGGCTGCTGGGCGACAGCTCCCACCTCCACCCATCCCTCACCGGCCACTGGGAATCGGGGGGCTCAGCCTGGCCCCCTTACCTCAAAATCTCCAGCTGCTCCCGAGACGAGGCCTCTGTCCCCTAGCTCAGCCCTGACCCGCAGGTCCCGTGCATCCCACCACAGGAAAGGCCTCAGGAGGCAGGAACACAGGGTAGGGAGGGTCTGCCGCCCGCTCGCACCGCTCGCAAGAGCGGCTCGTGCCCCGGCACCAATACACATGTGGAGGGACAAATGCACCAGCAAAGAGAAAGAATTCGTGGATGCCAGTGGGGCAGAGGCCCCCCCTTCCCCCAGGGGACGCAGATGGAACAGAAAGCGCTGTAGAAACCAGCGCAGATTTATTGTTAAAACACAACCACCGAACACCTGAAGGCTGCCGAGTGGCTCACGGCCGCAGCACCGGGACCAGGCTGTGAAAAACAAGGATGGAGGGGAGGGAAGGGAGAGCCCGACCCCCAGCCCCACGCACATGGGTGTCCGCTCCCCCTGAGCGTGGGTCCAGCGGGCGCCCCAGAGCACCCCCAGCCCTGCACGGCAGGGTGGTCATTTGGTGGCCAGCAGCTGCTTTCGCTGTTGCTCCAGGAGGGCTTCCAGGCGGTCGGCTCTCTGCACGGCCGCCTGCAACAGAGCACACGAGAGGGGGAGCTCGCTGCGCCCCGGGGCAGAGCCGCAGCCCGAGGGGCAGGGGGGGCCGGGGCTGGCTGCCCCCCTCACTCACTTCGTACTGCTTCCGAAGGCTGCTCACACTCTCCTCCTTCCTCACGACCGCTGTCTTCACCCTGAGCAGACGGACACAGAGAGGCTGAGGACCCCATCCCCGGTGCCCAGCCCCAAACACCGGGCTGGCCCCCTGCCCCAGGAGGGCGATTTCAGCACCGGGGAGGCACAGCCCCTCTCCCCACACCCAGTGCGCTGCAGCAAGCCAAAGAGCAGCAGCTCTGGGCTCGGGGTGCCGTTACACGCTAGAAGCACCTTTATTCCCTTGGTGAGCGTTATGTAGTTTGGATCGAGTCATCTATAGGAAGAAGGGCACATTAGCTTCACAAGACTTAATTAATTAACAGGACCACAGGGAGGGGATTTTAAGTTTCTTCCCATTTCTCAAGCCCACGGTTGCTGCCTCGTGGCTGGACTCTTCCCCACGGCTCTCAGAGCACCAGACTTTCTGCGTTTCAACCTTTGCCAGGCTGTAAGGGACGGAAGGGGAAAGGGGATCCTTGTTATCTCATACTCAAGGTATGACCTTGGCTCTCAGAGTGAGTGGGAATCACTCGGCAGGATCCGGGAAAGCCAGCGAGCTCCGTGGGCTCGTACAACAGCCTCTCGTTACAGCTGCTGGCGAGCAGCTCTGTACAGACACCGACAGGAGGGACGGCTCTGCACCATGCTGGAGCTGTTAGCGCAGTGCTCTGCCCCACGCAGCAAGAGCTCCCGCAGGAGACGATGCGCTTCCCCTTCCGATTCTCCTTTCGCTTGCAAAATCCCTCCCCCACAGGCAGACTCGAGGGAAGAGGAAGCCTTACGTTGTCACTGCCCGATGTTGAGCCCGGCTCCCAGCACCTCCTCCACTGAGCACAGGACGGAGCCAAGCCCCACGGCACAGCCCCACGGCACAGCCCCGCAGTGCTGGAGCCCTGCTTGCRAGTGCAGCCCCTGCTTCCTGCGAAGCGGGTCCTTGGGGTGCTGTGCAGCCGACAGCCTGGGGCCCTAGCGCATTTTGGGGGTGTCACAGCTGCCCTCGACCTCTGCGGCTGTGCAGCGGCCGGCCGAGCCCTGACCCAGCAGCAGGCTGCTCCTTCCCCTACGCTCGGGGTGGGGGGAAATCGGTTGCCTGGCACCTCTGTAGCCGCAAATCTGCAGAGCAAGATGCCGTGGCTGCAATCACACGTATCATGCGCTACCCATGGCAGAGCCCTCCAGGAGCTGACCGTGAGCCCGGCCGGCTCACAGTGCTCCTGCCAGGGAGGAACCGCAGACGGAGCTGCGCACCACTGGCCTCTCCTGGCAGGAGCCCTCACGCTGCTCCAGCTGCCCGCCCTGACACTCACGTCCTCCAGGCATGCAAGGGAGCAGCCTTGGGGACAGGATGACACAGAGCAGGCTAGGAGTCACAAGGGCCAGAGGATTCACTGTGGCTGAGCAGGCAGCCAGCTCGGGTGACTCTGCTGCCCATTTTGCCTTGACAGGACTGGAAGCCATGCCTGAGGATGCAGCACCGCGCACACGCTCCTGCAACGCACCCCGGGCCAGCTCTGCACCCACAGCCCCAGCTATGATCCCAGCCCAGGGCAGCGAAGCCCAGGCAGCCTCACCTCCTGTGAACCTCCTCCAGCTCTTTATCCTTCTCCCACACTACCCTGTCCAGCTCCAGGCGCTGCCGGGCTCTCATCTCCGCCATCTCTGCCTTTAGCCGCTTGTTCTCCTCCTCTGTCCCCACCAGCCTGTCAGCGAACTCCTGCCGGATCACTTCTGCCAGGCTGCTCCGCTCCTGGGCCAGCTGGTCCCTCACCTGCAGCAGGGCAGAGAGGTGACATCAAGATGCTGACAGGCACAGGGCAATGCAGGGCAATGGAGACAGGCAGGGCATGGAGCAGGGAGAGGAGCCAGAGTCCCCAGTCTCTGCTCCTCACCCACCTTCCGCATCTCCTCCACCTCCTGCTCTTTGTGCTTCAGCAGGCCCTGCAGACGAATGCTCTCCCCTTCCAGCTCTGCCAGCCGCCCCTTCAGCTCGTTGCAGCGCTCCTGCAGCTTCCGCTCAGACCTCTCCAGCTCCTGGAGCTCTACCTCGTACTTGTCTCGGATCCTCTTAATCCTAACGGGAGGAAAAGGACAGGCAGCCTGGCTCAGCCCAGTGCTGCAAGGATCATCCCCAGCCACCTTCACTCTGCAGGAGGGACCATGATGCAGCAGCAAGGGGGGAGATCTGCCCCACGGGAGATCCAGAGCTGTTTCCTCAAGTGAGAGGTAAACTTTGCCCCTGCGAGCCTCTCCTTCCTGCACTAACGCTGCTCACACCTGCAAGCTACAGTGTTCAGAGCTCGCTGGAGAGCTGCGCAGGGCTCAGGGGAAGGGGACCAGCCCGTGAGAAGCTGGGACTCGCAGGCTCCCTCCTCCCTCTCCTCCCTACCTGTTCTCTGCTGCCCTCTCGCACTCCTCCTTGGCTGAGGACATGTCGGCCTCCAGGCGCTGGATCACCAACTCGATCTCTTTGTCTCTCTCCCTCCTCACCTCCTCCCGCAGCTCCCGCTCCCGGGAGAGCAGCCAGGCTTCCTAGGGACAGAGATAGCAAACGTTGCCTCGATCCCTCTCGGAGCCCGAGGGTGGCACCTTTGGAGAAGGGCAGCCCTTGCTGTTACCTCCTTCTTCATGTAGTTCGCCTCCCAGGCCTGCTTCTCGATCTCCAGCCGGTCCTTCAGCACCTTCACTTCTGCCTGCGGAGAGACGAGACGACAACTGCTCAGCTCCGGCAGCTGCAGCACCCCACGCCGGCTGGGAGCAGCCCCCCGTGCTGCAGACCAGACTGCTCGCACCCAAGAACAGCAATCCAGGGCCCAGAGGCGAGGGGAAAACCAGACCTGATGCCGCCTCTCCTGCTCCTCCTTCTCCTTTGCGTACTCCTCCTTCAGCGCCCTGGTGACGGCCGAGCTGCTCGCCTCCAGCTGCCGCCGCAGCTCCTCCGCCTCCGCTCTCTGCCTGCCCGCACACAGACCGCAGCTCCCAACATCCGCGCCGGCCCAGCCTCACCGCCCCCTCCTCGGGATGCTCCCCGTTGGCCCCCCTCTTCCCACTGGAGCCTGGCCTGGGGACACCAGCCCCACCGAGCTCAGGGCTGCCTCCAGCCCTCGGCCACCGCGCAGGCCCTGTTGCCAGCCCTGGCCGCTCTCACCTGGCCGCTTGCTGGCTGAGCCGTTCCTTCTCCTCGGCCACCTCCGCGTAGAGCCGGCGCCGCTGCTGCTGCAGCGCCTGCTCCTCCTGCTCCAGCTGCTGCTCACACCTGCGGGGCAGAGCAGCCTCAGGGACGCGCCCGGCTTCGGGCATTCGTCCGCCTCTTCACCCTGTCCCATCCCATCCCTTTTGCGGCCAACCAGGGGCTGGTCTGACGCTGGAGGATGCCCCTGGTTCACTGGCATCTCCCACCTCAGGCTGGTGGAGAGAAAGAGGTTGCTCCCCGTGGATATTAACTGCTGCAAATATCGGGAACCCACTGGCACATGGGTGCTGGACACCACCCCAATGCTGTGAGCCCCAAACCGCCCTCAAGCCTCCCCCCATGACAACGTACCGCTGGCGGGCCAGCTCTCTCTCCCGCTGGCTCTGCTCCTCCTTCTCCCGCTCCAGCAGGCCCCGCAGCTCCTCCGCCTGCCGGCCGTAGCGCTGGGCGGCCCGCTCGTCCGACTGCAGCAGCTCAGCCTCGTGCAGCATCTTCAGCTTCCTGATGTCCTGCCTGTGTTTGGCGATGAGCTTCTGGATCTCTGGCTCCAGCCCTGGGGCAGCGGGAAGGACAGTTACCGCTCGGCCTTGGGGCTGTCCGGACCCCAACACCGGTGCCCTTGGCCCTGGCCAGCCGGCGAGGAGGCTGCGATCACATCAACTAGCAAAGAGGGGCTGGTAAGAAAGGGGGGGCGAGCATGCATGGGCTTTCTTGCCCTCTAGCATCTGCTTCTACCAAACACAGGGAGCAGAGACTGCCCACGCTGAGCAGCTCTTCCCTGAGCTGCCAGCAGCTTCTGCAGACACAGCCCCTCTCCTGGACCAGCACGGATGCGACCCCCATACCAGCCCAACTCCAGCCACCGCCGAGGGAAAGTGCCCATACCTTTCACAGTGATTTCTTTGATCTTTTTGGTTTTCTCATCAATCCACTTCTCCCGCCTGATTTTCTCGGTTGCACTCATCAGTTCCTTCAGTTTCTTAATCTCCTGTTTGGAAGCAAACGGGAAAGCTTCAGAGACAAGCTAGGGGAGAAAACCCCTGTTAGCCTGGGAGCCTGGCTGTTGAGAAGGAAGTTGCAGGCAAGAGCAGACGGCCTGAGCTGCGCACAGACGACTCGCACAGCCCCGGCCAGGCATGTTCTCCCAGTCCAGAGAAGCAGCCGTACGCTCTCCCAGTGCCTTCTCCTCTCTCTCACGGGATGGGGCGGCTGCTGCCCCGCAGACCTTGAGCACAGGGGAGAAGAGCAAAACCCTTGGGAAAGCACTCGCTGGCTGAGACACGAGAGCACCTACGGAGGGGAGAGGGGAACTGGGGCTGCTGACGGTCCTTGCGTGCAGGGCAGTCCATCTGTCAGCAGACGCAGGGTCATGTGTGAAGATGCTTCCTTCTCCAGCCTTCCCTCTCCCTGGGATGGAAGACCCTCCGGCAGGACAGACACAGGCACACCTCCCAACACCGCGGTACCACCGCAGACCAAGCTCCTGCAGCACCCCAAAACTCTTCAAAGACTCAAAGGCTGCACAGCCACTGCTCTCGCTTCCTCTGCCTGCGTTTACCTCCTCGGCCCTCCTCTCCAGCAAAAAGGCTGGAGAAACACCCAGGCCCTGCTGCCCAGGGAACTCTGCCCCAGCACTCCTGTCAGCAAAAGCCGGTCAAAGCACTCGACCACGTACTTCTGCGCTGGGGTTTCTGGCAAGAAAGGCACCGGCTGACGGAAGGTCCAGCCTGGCCAGAAATGGCTCCGTTTCAGCACGGGCAGGTGATGACCGCGTGCAGGACATGGGACATGTCACAGCTCCGGAGGACAAGCGTGAGGCAGGACGCCCCATGGCCGCTGTGCGGAGAGGAGCAGGGAATAGCAGGGGGCCACCCGCACAGCCCTGGACTCGCTCTTTGGGAAAAAAGGGCAGGAAAATCGGCACGGGAAGACAGGGACAGCCTGAAGGCAGCAGCTGAGCATGGGGCCTGGGGAGCTGGGGTGAAGGGCCTCCTTCACGTGGCTGACCCTCCTGCTGAGCGGGGAGTTCCCATCCCAGCCCTGCTGCCGGCAGGCGCCTGCGGAGCTGGAGCAGGTCAGGGTGCGAGAGCAGAAGGGCAAGGCACAAAAAAGAGCAAAGACCACATTTACCTCGCAAAAGGGGCCCAAGGTGCGCCAGACCTGGGGAGAAAGAAAGGAGGGGATGGAGAGAGAAGGGGAATCACAGAGTCACGGGGGAGAGGGGAGATGGGAGGGGAGAGAGGCAAGACCAAAAAGCCATGTGTACGTGAGAGCACCGGGCAAGGGCGGACGGGGGGGCAGGGGTCCCACGGGAGTGAGGAGAGGCGCAGCCAAACAGGCAGTTACACAGATGCACCGAGGGCCTGGCAGCACCGCCAGCGATTGCAGCTCTGGGGGCAGAGCCAGCCCTGCCGGGGAGCTTGCCACATGGTCGAAGCCTGGCTCACCGGGAGCAAGGCCAACAAAGTGGCCAGAGAGCAGAGATGGGCCCCCGGGCCATTCCCGCCRCTGCTGCCCTTCCGCGAAAAGGGAGCAAGAGGTAACGGAGGCACCTCCTCCGCCCCACGCAGGCTGTAGCGGCAAAACCAGCCCCATCCCTCCATGGGAAGGGGCCCCTCCAGGCACCAAGCACAGCAATACCGCGCTGGCTTCTTCCTTTCAGCTGGGCTCAAAACTCAGGCTTAAACAGTAAGGCAAAGCCAAGCGAGCCTTTGCTTTGTTTGCGTGAGGGCGTCTGCCTGAACAGGCTCAGACTGGTGCAAACACCTGCCCCACTCCAGAGCCCGGGCATGAGCTCGGCTGCAAGGCCGAGGGTGAGCCGGGACCGGGGCAGCAGAGCCAGGACGAGCCCCGCGGCTGAGCTGCGAGCCAGCGGCGCTGCCTTCCTGCCAGGCCCGGCGCAGGGCGAGCTGAGCTGTCTCCATCTACGGGAGAGGGAGCTCTCTGCACGCTCCCATGGCGAGCTGCCAGCCAGCTCCCACGAGCAGGCAACACATCCTCACCAGGGAAACAGCCCTCTGTGTGTTTGGGTGCTGGTCAGGGCAACAGCCCAGGGAAACCCACAGAGGTCTGTTACTATTGCTTATACACCCCATGCTCCTTTATAATCTTATCCCCATTTAGCTCTGAGAGCATCCCTGCTCCTGCAAAGGGGGCTGGAAGTCACCCAGCAGGAGGATATGGCCACAGGTACAAATTCCTCTGTGGCATCAGGTTTGTGCCAGCGCCTGCTTTTAGCTCTGCTGAAGCGAGATCCCCCAGTCACCCCCGAGTCGGGGGAGAGCTCTGTCCACAGCAGGATGCGTGGGAAGGGTCTTTCTGAGCAGAGCCCCTGGGAGCTAGCACGGTCTCTTGGTCACTCCCAGGCACCTGCCTTTGGGCAGCAGAGGACAGCAGCCTCTTGGGGAGCCAGGGCAAAGCTCCGCGGGTGACACGGACCTTCTGTGCACAGAGAATGGCTCCCCAGAACGACTGGGCCCCACCAAGGTGAGAGAGGCCATACTGCTCTGGGCAGGGGCCCCATACGAGCAAAACCAACCAACTTGCCATGGCACGTCTCCTCTCCCTGCCCCTCCACCTTCCCTATCCCCTCACCAGCTCGTGCTGCTCCTGCATCTGGGTGATTTTCTTGCCGTACTTCTGGTCCACTTGTTTCAGCTCAGCTACCACAGCCTCACACTTCTCACTCAGCACCTTCTTATCATCAATGAGCTGAGCAGGGTGAAGAAAAGGCATCAGGCAGCCAGGCAGGGTAGAGCCACCTCAGCTKCTGGCTTCAGAAGCATCAGTCTGAGTTGGGATGAGAGATTACCTGGTCGATGAAGGCCAGATGCCTCTGGATAGCTGCCTCATACTGTTCCCTCTGCAGCCTGAGCTGGTGGCCGAGCTCCTTCTCAGTCTGTTTGACATGCCGGACAGTCAGTTCCCTCTGCTGAGCCTTTTGGATGTAGGGAAGAAATAGCCACAAGACATTAGAGGGAGAAGTTACACCAGCCCCTCCTGTGTACAGGAGATATCTACCGAACCTGGAAGGCACTGTCGGGCCAGAACAAGGAGGAACAGAGCTAAATCAAAGTCCCTGGTACTCACACCTCCTGCCCCACTGCCAGCAAGAACACCCAAACCCCCATGGGACAGAGGAAAAGAGATTTCAGCCCAGGTCCTGACCAAGGGTTTCTGGACTAGTCAGGCACCTGCCGGGGAGGGGAGTTTGAGGATGCCTTTCAAATCAGGGGGGCAGCAAGGAGAAATCTGAGCTAAGCCCACACCAGACTGGGAAGGACACCTTGCAGGTCTTTCCCACGCTAACAGCGACTGGGACTGCGGCATGCCTGGCAGCCTCTGGCCCTCTGGCTCCTCAGCACTAGCTCTGGGAACGCTGYAGTACTTTGCTGGGGACACAGATGGGGAGCCCTATTCACAGAGCCCTGATCTTGTGCTTCAAAGCCACTGCCCCAAGAAACATCTGCTGAGGGCTCTTGGTCTTCATTCCTCAGCAAGCAAGCACATCTGGCTCACACACCAGGGCTGTCTGCAGCAGGCTGATGGCTCGCTTCTTCTCCTCCACTTCCAGCTTCAGCCTCATGATGGAGCTCGTGACCTCCGTGGCAACAGCCGACGCCTGCTCCAAGTGAGCCAGCTCCTCTTCTGAGAGGAGACCCTGCCACAGCAAAAAAAAAAAAAAAAAAAAAATTAAAAGGTGGTGGGGACCACCTGGAACCAGGACAAGGAGACAGGAGACCCTTCCCACCAGGGTCTCACACCACCTCTCCAATACAGATGGGCTCTAGCTTCAGCACTCACCTCCCGCTGCGTGGCTGAGGCGGCCGACCTGGGCCTCTCCTGTTCCGACTTCTCCATCTCATCCAGGAAACTGATGATGCTTTGGAGCTTGGCCTCCGAGAGCAGGGCCCCATCCTCAGGGACTCCTGGGGAGTGGTTCAGCTTCCCAAACTTCTCCAAGTTATCAGCAGTCAGGGAATTGGAGCTGGGCTCCTGCTGGGCAGACACAGCTGTGAATGAGCACCCTCCACCGCCTTCTCACTCCTCCACCGCCTTCTCACTCCTCCACCGCCTTCTCACTCCTCCACCGCCTTCTCACTCCTCCACCGCCTTCTCCGGCAGTGAACCAACTGCGTTTCTCACTCTCCACCACGCAGCAAGCGCTGGGAGAAGGCAGCCCATAGGGGAACCTGCTCTCACTAGGCAGTTGTCGCTGTCTGAGGGTGGATGCAACTGGCCTCGGCCCTCTGCTTACCCCGTCTATCCAGGCATATCTGTCCTTCTTGAAGAGCTTCGGTGGGGGCAGCAGCTCTGGCTCTTCCTCCAACAGCCTGAGCGTGTCCAGCAGCTCATTGAGAGTGACCTTGGACTGAGCCCTGCTGACAGCAGTCACCACCGTCTCCAGATCCTCGCCACCCGTCTCTCTGGAGCTCACATCCTAGGGGAGAAGACAATGCACCTTGCAGTAAAAGAGTTTGCCGGATCTCCCCAGAAGTCAACAAAGGCTCCAAAGCTGCCCCAGCAGAACAGCTGGTGCCAGGAGCCCCACAAGGCAAAGTCAGACCCACCTGCAGCTTGTCCTCTGCCCCAGGGTCCCGCGAGGGCACGGAGCCAAGGTCTGCGAGGCCGCTTTCTTCTGGCTCTGCAGCTACTGAGTGGAAATTGGCCTCTGCAGGAACCAGACTGTTCTCAGGCACTTGCAACAACCAGCCCCTTCGAAGCAGCTCCCCAGAGTGAGAACCGCTCCTCCATCCTCCCCCTTCCCCCTCATGTCACACACTGCTCCAAAAGCATGGGAGACCTGCAGAAGGCACTCACCAGCATTATTGGCTTTGGTGACACTGCTGGCTGGACTGACGTTCCTTGCAGAAGCAGGTTTGGCAGGCTTCTTCTTTGCTACCCTTCTGCTCTCCTTCACCAGCGCAAGCTCTTCTTCTGCCAAGCGCTTCGCGTCCAAAGCCTTTTGGGCCCTTTTCTGGTGCAGTTCCTGTAGGGACAGACAAGCCATCAGCGTCCTGCCCAGCACAGGGTGTGTTCTGACACGTCCCTGCACTGCTTCAAGTGCTAGCAAGGGCCTGGGAGACAGCAACAACCCACACACTTGCTGCTGAGGGGTTAACAAGGACAACTCTAGAGAAAGGGAAAGCACAGGAACAACAGCTCTACTCTTCRCTGCTCTGAGCAGAGGAGAGTTGGTAGCCAGGGTCTTGCCAGCTCCACATGTGAACAAGGGCTGTTCACATGCCTCTGCGCAGTGTCCTTTGCTGCTCTGTAAAGGGCCTCCAAATCCCGAGGGCCGAGCACAGCACAGTGCAGCGACGCTGCAGTGCCCAGGGGGCTGCCTTAGCCGAGTTTTGGGAAGTCACAAGCACGTGTTTGCAAGGCTGTTGCAGCATTTTGCTGTCCTCCGGCTGCTCGCTGCTGTGTCTCTCCCGTCGCTCCCTCCCACCGAAATATGATTCCATTTAGGGCAAAGAGAAATTGGGGTTTTTAAAAAAATCTACAGCTATACTGCAAGCCAACACGCCAGTCCCCATAGCCTGTGCCAGCCCCTCATCTGTGCCCCAGGAGCACCAGCCCTCCTGCCGCAAAGGGGGCTGCAAGAACAGGGTGAAGAYGGCGAGGTGCTTCCTGCCAGCAGGCACAGAGCGGTGCTCAGCCCACCCTGGAGGGACCCCGCTCCTGAGGAGGGTCCCCTTCCCAGGGCACTCCTGTCCTTGGCCACTCCGAGGAGCTGCAGAGTTACAGTCTCCCTGTTTCAACGTGGTCACCCTTTCCCCGAGAACTAGATCGAAACCAGCACTGTCTTCGCAAGCTCCGAACGAGCTGCCAAGGCTTGGCAGGAGCACAACAGGAAACCGCTCTATGGCACCTCCATCTCCGTAGGGAGCACTCCATTTCCAAGGCTGGCTCTAATTCTACTTCGTGCAAAGCCCTGAGAGATGCAGAGGAGAGGCCCTCTCGCTGCCGCACAAGAAGATGCCAACAAACTGCTCTCATGCAGGCCTTGCCTTGTCCCTACCTGGATAGCAGCACGTCGGGCCAGGCGCGCCTTCTCCTCTCGGATCTTCCGGCGTTCCTCATCCTTCCTCTCACGCAAATCCAGGATATTCCCTTCCTCCATCCGCTGCTGCCTTTCCTTCCAGAGGGGAGGGTCAAAAACGTTACTGAGAGCTCTCCAGCACCCACCACCCGCAGCAGAGAAGAGGGAGAGGGCACACTGCACCCGAGGTCACCCCATATCCAGGCTTTCCATCCCCCCAATCCTCCCCTCCGTGCAGGTACAAAGCCCTCAGAAAAGCTCCACTTCAGAGCAGCTTATTTTCTTTAGATACTAAACATAATTATTAGTCATCTGGGTCTGAAACCACCGAGGAGACAAGGCTTAAAAATAGACTCTCACATGCAAGAGCTATGGTACTCTTCGTTATTGGGATAAATAATTAAACACAAAGAAACACAAATAGCTGCAGATGACTCGTCACTCTCTAATGAGCCAACTCGTTACTGATTCGCTACGATGAGCCGAGACAGGGTATCCCTCCTCTGGCCATGAGCGTGTCCGAGACAGTAAGAATTCAGCAGGATTTGTGCCGCTACTGCCAACCATCTGCCTGCTCGCAGCTGAAGGGAGCTGGGAGACTGGAGCTGTGCAGCGCTGAGCCCAGGGGCTCCCAGCCTGAACTCCCCCCGGAACCAAACCTGCGCTTCCCCCCAGCATCTCCGCGGGGACGGGACCCTCCTCAGCTCTCTGGACTGCAAGGGGCTGGCTAGACGGAAAGCCAAAGCCCCCTCATCTCCAACAGCTCAGGTCTGGGTTGGAGGGTCTGGTGACTAAAGGGACTCAGATTCCCACGCCAGCAAGGCGAGCGGGACACGGGTGTCAGAAGGGCCTGCGCTACGAGGCAGCGACAGGACTGACCTCCCTTTGGGAAGCCAGCAAGCGCCCCAGAGCCGCAGCTCCCGCCCTGTGCCATTGCGAGTGGCGTCGGTACCAGCGCTGGATGGTCACGGCGGCCAGGTTCACCTGCTGGATGAACCTGCGGGGAGAGGGAGGGTCAGCGTGGCCCCGGGGTCCTCCTCGGCCACCGGCCGGGCAGCACCACCCAGTCCTGCTGCAGCAGAGCGCAGGCTGCTCGCCCATGGCACCAGGACTTGTTCCGTCCCCTCACACCCCGACTCAATGAGGCCTTTTCCTGGGCTGACATTTGGGGTGGGAGGAACTTGCGCCTTTGATGAAGACAACTCAAAGCGCAGAGCCAAGTCACGGGGAGGGTAAATCAGCCACCGCGGGTGCACTAAGAGGGGCCCTTCCCCAGTCTGGAGCCCCACAGGACAAGAACAAACCAACACCAGCTCCCCTGGAGCTCACCCCTCTGCCTGGCACCGTCCTCCTGCCTCTTCCCACCAGCCATCACACACCAGCTCTGCCTCACCTCTCTGCCTCCTCCTCAGTCACCTCCTTCCTCCGGGGCAGGCTGCTGTTGTTGTTGCAGCTCATGATGTTGTTGCTGGAGAAATTCTTCTGAGACTTCACGAAGCTGCTGCTTTCGCCGTCCTCGTTTGAGGTCGCTTTGACAACGTTGCTAAGGAAGATGATGAAGCTACTTGGCACCATCCTGCCCCATCCCATGCCACATCAGCACACGAACACGGGGTCAGCAGAGCCTCCAAGCCGGGACCTCACCACACTTACTTGAGGGAGCTGGGTGCCTGGTTGGAGCTTTTGGGCGCAGGGCCCTTCTCAGTGGTGGAGTAGTTGTTGTGCACCATGGTGGTGACGCAGTTGCCCATCGCACCCTTGTTGCTCCTTTTGTGGAGAGAAGACGAGGCATTAGGACTTGCTGGATCCAAAGGGGACAGCATGCACCATGGATGCTCCCTGCGTTGCAACCCTCAACCCAACCGTGACCGTCTGGAGCGTTCCCCAAGGCGAGGAGCAGGCCAGACTCGCCCACTCTCTAGAGCTCGCTCCTCAGTAGCTGTTACCTGACGCACAGACAGACAGACACAGCCCGAGCAGACCTAACAGCCTGCTGTTCAGGCTATTCTACACACAGCCTTGGCTTAAGTCTCTCCTGGCCCTGAAGGGTTCAAGTTTTACTCGTTCCCTTTCCTAGAGCGAGAGCAGCCTCTCCTACGCATCAGTCGAGCTCCTGTGCAGCTTCCGAACGCATCCTGGCCAGCCAGCCTGGCACACCGTCATCGGTCTGCCCTGCACTTGACCCCATGCCCTGGCAGAGGCAAAGCACCAGCACCCCCTGCTCTGCCCGCACATCTTCTCGGTGTAGTTCCTCCCACCACCAGGCCTACAGGCTCCGGTTCAGCACTGCCCCTCCTACCTGTTGTTGGCAGTGAAGTTGGCTGCCAGGAGCACGGTGGCTTCTTTCCTCCTCATGCCCGCTGCTGGCTCAACGCCGCGGGAGCTGGAGGGGCCCGGGAACGCTCGCGGCTGATCGTCCTGCCATGGAGTCAGCAGGTATGAGCGCAGGCAAGCGCCAAACCCACACCCTCAAACACCACCCTCTTCCTTCACAAGCCAGTCTCTCCCCCACACAAGAAACCTCTGTTCCACAGCACGGCAGCCTCAAGGCTTTGCCTGCGCCTCTGCCTGCCTCCACCAGAAGCCAGGAGCGCGGAGGCCAAAAGCCCCAGGCCAGAGACAAGGCCAACGCAGGCCAGAGGACTGGCCGAGCACGTTGGCCATCCAAACCATGCCAGCTTTGACTGCAGGCTGAGGAAGGACCAGCCTGGCCGTCACAGATGAGCTGTACCACCCCACCCTCGGGTCCAGGGAAAAGCTCCCACTCCTCCACCAAACCAGCCAACTCCTCGAGCAAGCAGAGCTGACTTAGCCCACCCGCCCCAGGATGTCCCCATCCTCACCAAGATGTTCCACGTGGTTTTCTTTTCTGGGGAGGTTTTGCTCAGACCCGCCACTTTCTTTCTTCCCCCAGAACCGCTCTCAAAGAAGGTCAGGAAGTCTCCCATCTGCTCTGAGCTTTAGCCCGAACCCAGGGAAGGCAGAGAGGAGGAGAGAACACATGTTCTGGAGTTAATATTGCGTGCAGACAAACGGCAACGATAGCAGGGTTCTCATCCCGCACAGGCTGCTTCAGCGAGAAGCATGCTCTGATCGCGGCAGGGCACTGACAACACGCACAGTATAGAGCCGAGGCACACCTACCACCTGCCATCGCGACACGGAGGAGGAAAGGGATGGAGAATCCTTACACAGTCATGAAATCTATGAATGACTTGTTTTTATACAGAACTTTAGATTTCAGCATGACGTGCAGAGATAGAATATATTAAAGGGATGGGCACAGGGCAACAAGAGAACGGAAAATCATGATTCAGAGACAGCCCTAGGAGGTCACTGGAGACAGAAGTAGAACTTTTCGTCTCCTAACACAGTCCAGCTACAGTCCGGAGGGTCCATGAGGGGCTGTTGTAACTGAACGGTCCTGTCCCTTGGAATTAAATTGAGTCTCTTTTGTGACAGAGGCTTCCCAGCCACAGAAATACACTCTATTTCCCCAAATCCTAATCAAGTGACCTCCTCTCCAAAAAAAACCCAAACAAAAAAACAGACCTTGGCTTTCCAAGGCCAGGTTGTAACCCCCGATGTGTACGACAGAGCTTAATGTACATTTTTGAAAGGCTCTGGTTCCCTCACAGGACAAGAGAGGTCGGACAGATGGGCGGGGTTTCACACAGTCCCATCCACCGGACAGACGGACACGCGCTGGTGGCTGGAGCGGTACCTGCGCGTGCTGTTCACCCGCTGGTTAACCTGGGTGGTGCTGTTGGACCTCCGGAGGTTGTTCATTGCCCGGGATCCCGCATCTTCCTGCGGAGGAGAGAGCTAAATTCAGCAGCGATGTTAAGGAGAAGCACGGGCAGGCGGAGCTGGGATGCCTGGCCTAGACAGGCTCCCCCTGTGAGTCAGGCATCCTAAAATAGCACTGCTGGCGGTGCTACCCTTCCACCCCCTTCAACACAGCCCCGACACGATGTTTCCGATACCCCCACAGCTGCCAACCTCTCCTTGAGGCAGAGTGCAATGACACCTCGCTCCCTCCCGGGCTCCCGCGCTGCTGCTGAGCCAGCAGGAATGTGTTCGTTTGTGTGAGCTCCCCAGCCCAGAAGGGCCGTGCTCGTTACCTGCCCTGGGAACGAGCGTGAGGGAAGACTGCCAAGGCAGCAGGGATTACTCAGCAAAGAGCGCAGAGACTCTCCACTACTGGATCTTAACAGAGCCCAGGAAGTACCTGGGGCTTATTCACTCTGCTGAAAAACACTCATAGAAACCCCTGCTCAGCGAGACACCCGAGTCCCCAGCAGGAACGGAGGGTGCTCGGCAAGGCACAGGACGGGCCTGAAAGCGCCGCAGCATCCGGCAGAAGATACCAGGAACTGGGGAGTTTCCAGAAGGAAATCGGTGCAGCGAGGTGAAGGGCAAGGAAGGGAAAAGGGTGAAGCCTGATGCTTTCCTGCTTGCCCTTCTGTGTACATCAAAGGGTCAAGAAGAGACCTGACCAGCAGCCGATCGTTGAGGACGATCGGATTTGGAGAGAGCGCACGGCACTGCAGCACCCAGAGCTGCAGCTCCAGCTAGCACCTGGACCAGCCCAATTCTCCCCTCCCGAAGGCGGTGTGGCTGCTCTCCATAAACACGCAGCCATGCCACGCTGCCACACGCTCCCGGGGGGAGCCAGGGCCCCCCCCAGTGCCACCTCCTGCCCCAGGCTGCGCTTCAAAGCTCAGCCTTGCAGGACCAGTGCAGCCCAGCGTTAGACAGCCGGGAGAGCGGGCGTGCATCGAGGCACCCCAGAGCCCGTGCGCGCACGCCTCCCTGCCCCCGAGCAGCAGGAGGGATGGGGGGATGAAGGACCTCTCCTGCCCAGGACTCACCAGAGCGTTCCTCTTCGGTTTGCCGTCGGCGGTGACCGAGACGGAGCGCGCCATGTGCTTGGCGGGAGAGGCGCTGCTGGGGCGCCGCGAGACCGGGGCGGGGAGGCCCGTCAGGCTCAGATCCACGCCGCCAGAACCGGCGCCCTGGAAGGAGGAGCTGCTGCGGGTGCTCTTCATGCTCGAGCAGAGAGAAGGGGCCCTGGAAGCACAGCGCAGAGAGAGAAGTGAAGGCACGGGGAGCACATCCAGTCTCGTGCGGCAAGCAAACCACGCGCTCTGCTCCCAGCCGTCTCCTACAAATGCCGGCACACAGAGCCGTAACCGTTTTCAAATGGGACAAAACACCTTCCTCCATTATTTCCATGTGCCAAATAACTCTGAACACGAGGCCAGGAGAGGCTCCAGGTGAACTCCTCACAGTGCCCGACACCAGCAGCTGCCTCCTCACTGCTTCGACCTAACGCCCCAGCTCTCCGTCCCACGCCCTGCTGCCCCATTTACGGGCCGGGACGCTCGCTTCTGGGCCAGCAGATGACTAACACAGAGGAGAAAAGCCCCGCTCCCCACACCGGGCTCCTCCACTCCATACGGACCGTGGCTGCGAGAGGATCACACGAGCCCAGAACAGCCCCTTCTGCTCAGGCCTGGGGGTTCAGCTCACCCAGCGCCCTTCATCGGGCAGCGATGCTGAAGAAGCGACTGGGCAGCTCCCGAGGGATCCTTCCCCCACCAAGCGCTCCCAGTCTCCACCAAGAAGCCGTTCAGAAGCGGCCGTGCCCTCTCCGCGGGCGCAGAGAGAGCTGAGCCCCCGTCCCAGCTTGGGACGCTCCCCGCCCTGCCCCTTTGCACCCCCTCCCGCCACAGCCCTGAGCCAAGAGCTGTCGCTGTCCCCCGGCAAACGCCACCGCGACATCGCTTGATTTCTTTACACAGCACCAACCAGCCCTAAACCCACCCTCCCCCAGCAGGTCTGGTTTCACCCCCGCCTTGGGGCTCCACAGGAGAACCTTGGCAATGCCTCAGCCTCCAACAACCCGGCTAAACAAAAGGATCTCGATGAAAACCGCCGGGATCACACTGGGAAAACAGGGCTTAGGCCCAGAGTCCAGGCCCAGGACACCCAGGCCCCTCAGGGCCAGGCCCCCAAGGCCCCCCAGGCCCCCCCAGGCCCCCCAGGCGGGCAACACGGGTGAGGGGCTCCAAGCAGCGCCAAGGGCCCAGAGGAGGGCGAGAGAGACCCGCACCCCGCCGGGGCCTGCTGAGGGGGCAGCGCCGAGGGCGAGGCCGGGGCCGGGGCCGGGGCTTCAGCCCCGGCCCCGGCCCCCGGCCTCACCCGAGGCCCTGGCCCGGGCCCCCCCCCCGTACCCCGGTCCCCGTCCCCCTCCCCTCAAGGCCGCCCCGCGCCCGCTCGCGCGCAACCTACCGCCGCCGCGCGCACCGCCCCGCCCCAGCCATTGGGCGAGGGCGGGGAGAAGTGGTTGCCAATCGGAAGGGAGGGGCGGGGCGGGGAGAAGAGAAGGGGTAGGTTGAGGCGTAGAAGGGGGTGGGAGGAGGGAGGGGAGAGGGGGTGGGGCCTGGGGGGGGGGGGGGGGTGAGGGGCGTGGCCTGAATGTGTGGTAGGGGCGAGGGGCGTGGCCTGGGGAAGGAGGGAGGGGAGAGGGGTGGGGCCTGGGGAAAGAGGGCGGGGAGAGGGCGGGGTCTGAGGGAGGAGGTGAAGGGCGGAGTCTCAACAAGGAGGGGGGCGACATTGGGAGGTGAGAGGCGGGGCCAGGAGGGAAGAAGGGCGGGGCCGGGGAGGAGGGAGGGGCGAGGGGCGGGGCCTGCCCCACAGGAGCAGCGGGATCTATGGGGCAGGGGGATCTATGGGGCAGGCTCCAGCAATGGCGCAGGAAGAAGTCACAAGTTCCCAGACCCGAGCGTGGGGTTTATTGGTGGGTCCCGGCCCCACTGGGACTGCACCTTCTCCCGCCCCAGCCCCACAGCTGCCGAGGCCGGAGCCGGGGAGGGGGGGGAGGCCGGAGGCAGTGGGCCACCCAGGAGCGCCCCATGGCCGTGCCAGGGTCCCCAAATCACCCCCCAGCACAGCCCCGGCTCCCCCGTCACAGCCCAGCCGAGCGGGGGGTGCCAGCAGCCGTGCCCTTCCGCCGGCCCCGGGAAACCGGGGACTTTTGGCCAAAAAGGCAGTGAGAGGGACATTATGACCTGATCAAAGCCCTGGCCCCCACGGCCATTTCACACCCCATGTCCCCTTGGCAGCCCCCCGGCAGCCCCCCTTCCCTCGCCCCTGCGGGACGGGGCGTGTAGGGCTGCTCGTTTGCTTTTCCCCGGGGTGCCGCGGGGGAAGCTGGGGGCGTGGGGCCCCCGTCCCCGCCGAGCCCAGTGCGGGAGCAGCTGGGCACCCGTGGAGGAGCCCCGGGGGGGCCATGGCATGACAGGCCCCGCAGGGAGGGGGGGCAAAGCCCCCGCAGCCCCCCAGGAGCCCGAYGGCAGCTACATGTTGAGAAAGGCGAAGGCCGACGGCTGCCGGCTGCCCTCTGTGTCCGTCTGCCTGTCCTGGGGCTGGGACAGTGTCCGCGGCTCCGCCGGCGGAGAGTCCGGGCAGAGCACCGTGCCGGGACGGGCTACCAAATCCATGCCAGCAAAGAGGGACAGGCTGGAGGAGGGCGCAGCGGTGCCCGCCGTGTCCCCTGCCAGCCTGCTCGCCGACTCCTGCTCGCAGAGGCAGGCTGGCACCGTGGCACTGGGCTGCCCGTGCGTCTCCACTTCCACCCTCTGCTCCTCACCGCGGGCCAGCGCGGCCACGGGGAGCGGGGCTGCGCTCAGGGGGGTGAGGATGCTCTCGCCTGCCAAGGGCGGGATGTCCGTCAGCAGGTCCCCGGTGCACGGGGCTGAGCCCACGGCGAGGGCGGAGGGGTCCGAGCCCAGGCGCGCGCTCTTCGGGGAGGGCTGGCCTCTGCAGAGAGCCTCGAACTGCCGCAGGATCTGGGAGGAGAAGAGTGGGACGGGCAGGAGTGAGAGCGGCATTGGGAAGGGGGCCCGGCCCTGGCACCTTTTCCCAGGTGGAGAGACCGTCCTGGGGATCAGCCCTGCTGTCCCCTCCCAGGGCTCAGCCTTGTCTGCTGGGGAGGGAGCATCACACCCCCCAGGCTGCCTGCTCCAGGGAGAGGCGGACAATTCCCACCCCTCTGGGACACGCACGGAACCACTCCCAAGAGCTGGGCGTCCCCGAGGACGGGCAGGACAGTCCCCGGGAGCACCCTGCCCCGCGGAGAGGGCGCAGGGACGTCCCAGGAGTCACCTTTGTTGCTCGGTTGGCGACGGGGCCGGGGCTGCCTTGGCTGAGCTGCTGCAGGTGCTGCCGAGTCACGGCAAAGATCTGGTCGAGGGAGAGCAGGTCRGAGCACATGAGGGAGGAGATGGCACACATGGATCTCTGCGGGGAGGAGAGCACGGCTGGGCCTGGCAGGCAGGATGGGCAGACACCGAAATGCCCCGGCTCGGCGGGTGCTTCTTCCCCCTGTCCCTCCACCCTGTGCCTGCAGCGGCACAGCCCGGGGTGGGCAGCGCCGCGGGCACATGCCAGCAGCACACCGGGACTACCCCGCACTCACCATGCGGACGCTGTCGCTGGGGTCCTCCAGCGCCCGGCTGAGCAGCTCCAGCACCACCTCGCAGTTCAGCAGCCCGCACCTGGCCAAGGGGAAGGGATTATGGCCGCGTCGGCCGCACGCAGCACCCCGAGCCCCGGCAGCCGGCCGCAAGCGGGTAGCCCTCCTGCCTGGCAGCATTTTGGCCCCAGAGGTCTGGGCCAAGGCAGCCGGCAGGGTGAGAAGGGCTCAGGCTCTCCCTCAAAGCCCCCGCCCAGCCCCACAGCACCCACGGTCCCGGGGAGCGTCCGCCTTGGGCACTTACTCCTTGACGAAGTGCTGTGCTTCCTCTCTGGTGAGGAAGACCCTGGCGCCACGGGTCAGCACCGACACCAGGCTCACCTCCCGCACACAGTCGCCCAGGCTGTCAGCGTCCACCCTGCCCGGGGAGATGCCTCGGTAGGGACAGGGGCTGGCCCTGCTCCCTCCTGGGGTCCCAGCGCAGACCCCACCACCCTCCAGCAGGCAGGGAGTCCCTCCCAAATCAGATCCCCTGCCTGTGGCTCTGCCCACCCACGGGCTGCCCGGGCTGGGAGGCCAAACATCCCAGGAGGAATCCAGCCAGCAGTGCCAGGGGACTCCGGATTAATGGCGTGGAAAGCAAGGGCACTGTTCCTGGAGACAAGGGAAGCATCTCAGGAGGTCCCGGGGGAAGAGGAGCCCCCCAGGGCCCCGCTCTCACCTCTCGGCCGTGTGGGTCAGCTCCCGGCTGGCCCCAGAGTGGCTGTCGCTGCCCGATTTGCTGCAGGAGTCCGAGGTGCGGCTCAACTCGCCRTTCCCCTGCGAGGAGTCCTGGGAGCTGTGCCCGCTGTCCGCCTCCTCCCAGCCGCCCCCGGCCAGCCCCGGCTGGTGGCTCACTGCAGACACAGCAGCAGTGAGGTGTTGAGCCCCAAACCAGCCCCAATACCTCACGGGGACCCCCGCCAGGCCCCCCAGCAGCCGGTAGCCGCCCCAGCCCAGCGGTGGGGGGACCTACCTCGGGTGCTGTGTGCTGTGGCGACCGCTGGTGGCTTCACAGCCCCGGTCGGGGTCCTGGCAGGTGAGGGGGCTCTCACGGGCTGGTAGGCATCTTCGTGGAGCTCCCTGCGGCGAGGCCGGGGCCCCTCCGGGGAGGGGAGCACAGCGTGGGCCACTGCTTCAGCCGCTCGCTGGATGGTGCTGAGCAGGGCTTCCCCCGTCGAAGCTGGGCAGAGGCCAGGGCGTCAGGCGCTTCCCGGGGAGCCCAGCCCAGCCCTCGGGCACCCACCGCCTCGCAGGGTGTCATGAGTGGACGGCGGGGACCTGCCAGCAGAGAGGAGCAGCGCCGGCAGCCGGGCTCCAGGCACAGCCGGGCTGTGAGGGACTTCTGGCGACAAGGGGGGTGAGGAATACCTGGGAGCTACCGGGACAGGCCACGGGGCACAAGCCGACCTCCCACGTCCCTGTCACACCTCCCAGCAGGGAAGGACCCGGCAGAGCCCCCCACTGCCAGCCCCACGGCTGTGCCACCAGCCCCAGCACCCGTCAGACGGTTTGGGAGAGCTGCACAAAGCAAAGGGTGCAGCGCAGCTCTGCTCTGAGCCACCCAGAAACACCCGCCGAGAGAGACACACCCGCCGAGAGAGCCGGCAACCAGGTTACGCGTCTCCAAACGCTGGGAGCCTGGTCTAACCCCAGGCAGGACCCCCGAGGCTGCGGCATCAGAGCGCGCAGGCAGGGCAGCACCGCGCAGGGGACCCATGCGGGGCGAGGGGCAGCACCAGGCGAGGGCAGAGCCAGGACTTACCGGAGCCGCTTTTCTCACCACTGAAGCCAAATCCTTGCAAGGAGCCGCAGGGGCTGGGGCTGGAGCCCATGCCTGGGGGAGGCACAAGGCATGTTCAGAGGGAGCACAGGCATTCGGGGTCGCCCTCCACTGCTGTTCCTCCCCCTTGCAAGCACAGGGGAGTGCCTGGGGCAGCCGGGAGGAGCTGGTGTGCAGGGCAGGGCACTTACAGGAGCACTTCCCTCTGAAGCTAAGGGCAGCCCGTCCCTCCGCTCCCTTGGACACATTTTTCCCTCTGACACAGTACCCTCCAGCCTGCTCTAGCCAGAGCTGCGGAACATCCTCAGCAAGCAGAGCCGGGGCCCACAGTGGGGCAGGGGCAGCAGCCAGACACCCATCACCGGGGCCTGCGGCACTCTGCCCTCACCCCCAACAGCCTCCCTGGCCAGCGGACCCTCTGCACGCCCACAGCTCCAGCCAAAGGGACCAGCCTGGCGCTGCCAGCACGGCCCACGGGAGGTGACAGGGCCGTGAGGGGCCTGCACTTACCCGCAGGAGGCAGGGGACGGGCAGGCAGCGCAGCAGGCCGGGGGAGCGGTGCATCCGAAAAGAGAACGCTGGCCAAGTCCTGCCGGGAGAGACGGGGGCATGGGCAGAGAGCTGGGGAGCGCCAGGCACCCCGGCCTGGCCCTGGGGCGGGGGTCTGGGAGGCAGAGCTGCTCTGCCGCTCCAGGCAGGGCCCGAGCAGCCCGCCCGGCACAGGGGGAACGGGGCCGGCGCTCACCTGGGCAGCTGCCCGGACCTTCTGGTTCAAGCTGTTGCCGTGGAGGGGGTCTGGGGGCCCAGCGAACACTGCAAGGCACGAGGTCGGGAGGGCTGGGGGATGCTCAGCTCCCAGGCACGAGGCAGGATGGGGCAGGACCCCAGCCCCAGCCAGCGCTCAGCCTCTGGAGCAGCCCCCACAGGCAGGAGCCACCCTGGGCTCTGCCCCGCAGCCAGGCTGGGTTCTCCAGCACCACGCAGGGCCGCTCCCTGAGCTGCTGCCCCAGCTTCCCCACTCCTCGCCCCGTTACCTGCTGCCTCCCGGATGAAGCAGGCGTTCCTCTTGAGCTGCAGGACGAACTGGGGGGAACCCTGGGCGCATGTGTGCAGCAGGATCTTCAGCACCTGCGGACGCGGGGCTCGGGGTGAGAAGGCCGAGTTGCGGCTGCCCCGCCAGCCCCCGGCCTGGCCGCAACGCCCACGCTCTGGCCCATCACCCCGACGGTGCCACCCCGGCCCCGGGGGCTGCTCTGCGGCCAGGGGAGCAGCCGCCCCCGCTCACCACCACCGACCTACCTTCAGCTTGACGTGGCAGGAGTTGCTCTGCAGCCGGTTGAGGAGATATTCCAGCAGGCACTGGCTGCTGCCGGGCGACTCGTGGGAGATCTCTGGGGCGGGGGTTAGGGATCCTGCTCTCCCCGCGGGGACCGCAGCCCGGCCCGGGGGGCAGCAGCAGCCAGCCCCGCAGGCCTCCCGCACCCACCCCGGCCCCCGCGGCCTGGAGCAGCCCCGGGGACCACCCCCCGCCCCGGGCCCCTCCGCGCTCCCCGGAAGGATACTGGCGATCTCCTCGAACAGGTACCCGGGGCAGGGGGCGTCGTCGTCCGCCGTGCCCCTCAGCAGCACCGGCAGCTGGAGGAGGAGGAGGAAGAGGAGGAGGAGGAGGAGGAGGAGGGACGGCGTGAGAGGGCCGGGGCCCCGGTGCGGGCCCGGCCCCGCGAGCCCCGCCAGCGCTGTGTAAGGCCGCTATAGCAGCCCCCTCCCCACCCCGGTGAGACCGTATCGCTGCACTGACATCACAGCCCTCGAAATAAGTGACGTCACGGCTATGACATCAGAGTGGAAGGGCAGGGCAGGGGTACCGTGGTAAGGCCGAGGGGCTCTGACAGCACGGGAGATGGGGAGGTGCAGCGATGACATCACGGGTGGCGGAGTGACGCCACGTCCCCAGGCAGCCCCCACCCCCCACTCCCTCCCCGGCCCGGCCCGGCCCGTACCCGGCTCAGGAAACCCAACCGGTCTCTCAGCGGCGCCGCCATGATACTCCCTGCGCCGGCCCTGCCCGGACCGAAAGCGGCCTCGCGGCTCCGCCTCCCGGAAGACGCCGCAGACCAATGAGAGCGCTAGACGCTGCCGCTCGACCAGTCATCGGCGAGGGAGGGCGGAGCTCCGGGCGGAAGTGGCTCACAAGGTTGACGCCGGCGGCAAAAGGGCGGGAGACGGGACGTAAACAACCGGCACCTCCGCCAATCAGAGCTGCTCGCGACGAGCGACCAATCAATAGGGGCTCGGGAGGTGGATGCCGCATGTGACCAATCCACGCTTTCGGCAGGCCAACCCGGCCAACCCGAGAAGGCCGGGGGGACGACCTCCCGCCGTCACCCAATCAGAGAGCCAGTGCGCTTTGATAGGCGCACCGTTTCACCTGTCGACGAGCCGGAGGGGCGGGCGTCCGCCAGCGCCCAATGCGAGGGCGCGGCGCTTTGATGAGCAGGGTGGACGGCCAATCGCGGCTACTCCGCCATGGCGGCGCCCAGGCCGTGAGGCGGCGGCGGCGATGTCGGGCCGGGGCGTCTGGCTGCGGGCGCGGGCGCGGCTGCGGCGCTTCCCCGCGCTGCTGGCGGGCTGCGGGGAGCAGGTGGGGCCGCG
>JAYKAV010000223.1:1328948-1377336 GCA_035582835.1 Phoebastria nigripes
GAGCCCGGCGCCACGCTCCGGTTCCCTGTCGTTCCCCGCAGGCAGCTGCCTACGGCCGGTGCGTGGCCGCGGCGGCGGCCGGGACGGCGGAGCTGCGGCGGGACGCCTGCCTGGAGGAGTTCCGGGCGCTGCAGGACTGCTTCGCCCGGGCGGTAGGTCCCGGTCCCGGTCCCGGTCCCGGTCCCGGTCCCGGCGGGGGGAGCGGCCCCGGGCACGGCTGCGGCAGCCGCCGGGGCCCCAGCCCGGCCTGAACCGCCGCTCTTTGCAGGCGAAGGCGACGCCGAAGTGACCGCGGTACCGGCCCCGGCGCCCCTCACCCCGCGCACCGGCCTGGAGGCGCTTCGGGAAAATAAAAACTCTCGAACCCGACCCGGTTTGTCCTTAAATTACAGAATAAAGAGCGAGGCGGGGCCCCCGGCCACCGCCCGGCCCCCGCTGCGGCACCGCGGGGCCGTGCTCACGGCCGGGCTCTGGCAGCCGCCGGCCCCGGGGCTGCTGGAGGGCACGGCCCGGGCCCGGGCAGCCCGAAGAGGCAGAGCGGCCACGGGAGAGGGGTCCCGGGGAAGAGCGGGGTGCAGGGGCTCCGGGAAGGCAGCCCCCGACCCTGCCGCCAGCTTCCGAATGCTCCTGCGCTGGCAGCCGCTCTGCTGCAGCCGCTGGTCCCCTGAACGTCGAATTAGGCGTTTTCCTCCCCAAGCCAGGCCCCGTGTGCGAGGGCAGCGGGAGGACGGCAGCCTCCCCTCCTCTTCCCCAGCAGCAGGGAGGAGCAAATCTCAAAGAAAGCACAAATTCCGCTTTTCCTTCGGCAACGTAACTCCCCGCGGGTACGGAGCGAGGCAGATGCCGCGGCCCACCCGGGGAGCCACAGCCCCGTGGCTGGGTAAGGCTTACCGATCTCTTTTTTTTTTTTTAATTTAGAAAAAGGAGAATTCAGATCAAAATGCTTCAGCTTATTTTATTGATCAGCTCAGCCTCTCCCGCCAAGCACTCCACCCCGGTACGAGCAGTCCCTGGCAGGCAGAGGCAACGCAGCTCCCACCGGCTTCCAGCCCGGCTTGGGGATGCCCACGGCCTGCGCCATTCCCGGCTGCTGAGGAATGTCAGGAGCATCTTTGGTCCTTTGTGTTCAGGCAGGCAACTCGACGCCAACAAACACAGGTCAGGGCCACAGGCAGGTCTGACCCCGCGGGGCAGGAGCCTGCCCTCACCCTGCCCTCGCTGCCCGGGACAGCCCAGGACAGACCCTGGCAGGCAGCAAAGGGCAAGAAGGGGCAGATCCAGCTCCAGCTGCCTCTCGCTTTAGAAAGGCTGGTGGGTGCCGCAGGGGACAAAGCCTGGACCTGTCTCCCCGCTGCAGACTTAGAGATGTGCTCCGGAGCCCGCTGCCCTCCCTGCCCCGACAGACACGGACAGGGGACGGCTGCGGAGCGGCTCCAGGACTCCCAGCCGCATTGCTTGTGCTTTAAGACAGCGTAATGGAGAAGCTCACTTGTACTATGGGGGGAGTCCTGAGGGTTAAGGCCATGACAGTCACGGGGAAGTAGCAAGGGTGGTCCTCCCGAAGAAGTACGCCCGAGTCCGTGGCTGTTGCCCTGTGGCTCTGTGTCATTTTAATGAGAAATTAAGATTACATCCTTCGAGCAACAGGCACATGTCCCAGGCAGGCGGCAGCAGAGTTCCCGAGTGAGCAGAACCGGTGTGACAGTCCCGCGTGTCCGGTAACGACCCATCCCCGGCTCTGCGAGGTCCCATCGGGCACAAACTCGACGAGGCTGGTTTACCAAAGACACTTTGAGATACAGATATAAAAACCACCACAGTGATGAGGTCTGTAGACTCCAGGCTGGGAAATTTCAGCCATTCTAGTGAGAGCTTTGGGATTTGATTTCTTACATTCGCAAGTCAGGATGTAAAAACAAAAAAAAACACAAAGGGATGAATCACTGTCTGGGAGCCTGAAACAAACCAGGGCTCTCATAGAAGCTCTTCCCTTCCTCGCTCATAAAATACGTTTCCAGGGGCGGAGTACTGACATCTATGGATGTAAAACACAGCGCAGAGGGGGGCTGGGAAGAGCACACAAAACAAACACGCTCCACCGCATTACAGAGAGAAGAGGTAGGTACGCTTGAGCCAAGCCCCCGAGTCCGCTCCTTTTAAGCCACGTCTTTTGTTACCAAATTAGTCACCTCTTGCAGAAAAATCAAGCTGGTTGGGGGGAGGGGGCTGTCTGCAGCCCCCGGGTTGAGCTTCATAATGCACTTTGGACAGGAGAAGTCAAGCTTGAAAGCACAGATGAGAGCTGAGCATCCGGGGAGGGTGGTGAGAGCAAAGCTCCGTGTTATTGCTAGTGTGTGGCCAACCAATTAAATCCCTGGGAGTAGAGGCAGCACAACAGCAGCAGTTGTGCCCGTTTAAGGCAGCGTTTCTACTAAACTAGGTTCCTAAACCACAACTATCTCCTAAACATGCAAGACTAACAGCTCCCATTTCAAGAGAAACACCAAAGCAATTGGCTAAGCTGGTCCTCAACTCATGACTTGATGCTTCTCCAGAATAAAGCCTTTCCCGAGATGCGCGATCCCTGGTTCCCCTCCTGCCACAGCCCCAGACCTCTGCCCCGAAGCCCCACACAGCCTGGGCGAAGGAACCCAAGGCAGGTGCCAGAGAAGCCTTTCCAAGCAGGCAGGGGAACCTCGTGGACGACCACCTCGGTTCTGAAAGGGGAGTTGAGAGCCGGATGGAGAAGGCAATTCGATATGAACGAGATGTCGAAAAAGGTCCTTGAAAGCTGGCCTGGCAGGGAACCAAGGTAGGCGGCAACCTCTGAAAGCCAGAGGACAGCGGGAGCTTTTCTTTCACGGTTGCCATCTCCTCAGCCACCTGCAAGCACACGCAGGGAGGTGCTACCGTCGCAGAGACTCGAGAAGCCCTGGGTTCCCTGGACGGTGCTCACCAAGGTCCAAGGAGATCCCATGGGTCCAAGCACTGCGTCCAGCAAAGTGCTGCTGGCTTAGATGAACCTCTGCCTGAGCAACAGTGGCCAAAAAAACAGCTGGTTAACTTGAACCTTCCCTACAGAGCTCCTCAGCCTCGTGGCTGTGGCCAACACCCGCAGCCACCCACCGAGCACGACCACCCCGCTCACACGTTCCCGTCCGCCTGCGTCATCTGCTTGATCTGCCGGCTGTGGACCACCTGCTGAGCCCCCTCCGCAACTTGGTTTAATCGTGTCTCTAGAGCACTCCGGAGGTCGTTTACTTTCACATCTGGAAGGGGGTTCAGGCCAATGAAGACCCCCGCCCCCTGTGCAGCCTCCTCCTCCTCCGGAGGCAGCAGGTCCCGTCTCCTCCGGCGGAGGTCCAGGTCCGCCTGCAGTTTCAGGTCCCGGTTCGGTTTGACATCATGGTCCAGCTTCTGGTCCCCCTGGGCAGCCGCTCCTCTCTCGGGCTTTTGGGCAGGAGCGTTCTCAGGGCCCGGTTTCTTCTCAGCATTGTTTGAGAGACCCCCATCCCCATGCCTCTGCTTGCTCCGGAGACCTCCCTGCGGGTCCTGGGCCACGTCCACCACGTTCTCCCGAGGAGCTTCTTCCTTCACCTCCCCTTTGCCAGCCAGGTCCCTCTGCAAGGCCTGCTGCCGCCTGCCAGCACCCTCGCCTCCCTCGGCGTCTGCACCTCTCTGACGCTCCCGTAGGTGCTGCTCGCTCTCTGCCACGTTCCGTTTACTGGAGGAGTCCAGCACAACTGCCAGGTCTTTGGGCTCCACCTGACTCAGTGCTTTGGCTTTAAGGTCTATTCCTGAGTCTCTTTCCAGACTCTTTCCTGCCACTCCCTGAACTTTGGCAGCCCCCAGTTGTTCTCTTTGGATGGGAGCTGTAGGTACTTCCACGGCTTTCAGGGAATTCTTCTTCTCATGGACTTCTCTTCCAGCTTTGGCTTCATGATCTCCTCCTAAATCCTCTGCCAAGGGCTTCTTTTCTAGGTGGTTTCTGGCTGCTGGAATGTGTTGGGCATCCCCATGAAGGGGTTCCCAGTTCTCTGCAGGATTTTTAACAGCTCTGTCATTCTCCTGCAGCGGCACCTTCCGCTCCTTGGGAGGAACCCCAGGAATCTCATGTCTGTGCCCAGCCTCTTCCAGCTTTCCTGCAGTCCCCTTGCGCTGCTCCCCGGAGTCGGCAGGCTGCCTGCCCGGGCCCTGCGCAGCGTGCTCCAACAGCTCTTTGCTGAGCAGCTTTGCAGCAGCTTCTTGCTTAGCTCCGAGGCCCTCATCCTCCTTGCTCTTGGAGAGAGGCACAGCAGGCTCCTGCTGCGTTTCTGCTGCAGAACAAAAACCGACATGTAAAAGCTTTTTCTTAGGAGTGAGAGATTCCCTTCTCCTGCCACCCCGTTCTGCACAACAGGGGACAAGAGAAGAGATCACACCATCAACAGCCACGCAGGAAAACAAGGAGAGCCGTGGCGGGGAGTGTTATCCCTGCGATCAGGGGCCGGGGATCCCCACCTCGGAGGTCAGGGTCAGACACAGGAATGGCTTTTGCAGAGCGGACTCTGCCATGTGCCAAAGGGACTCGGATCTCTCCCAGCCTGATTTTAAAGCTGCTTTGAGCAGTGATCAGCCCGTGGAGGGGTCGCGCTCTTTGGTGACGTCCTTACCTGGCTTTGGCTTCTCCTCTCCTCCCTCCTCCTGCCTTTGCTGGTGGATCTCCTTGTGCTGCTCTTCAATTACAGCCAGCAGTTTTGCCTGCTGGTCAAGTAGCTGCTTCTGCTGTACCTGCTGTTCTTTGATCACCTGCAGCAGCACAGCATGATCAAGCAGTTTCGCCTGCCCTGCTTCTAGAAAAGGGAAAAAAAAAGAAAGAAAAAAAAAATCCATGACCCAAACCACCCACTAATCATCTCTCAGCGCTGGAGGGGCTGCAGGGGCTTTCCTCAGCAGGAAGGTCCTACTCTGCAAACACTGCCCATTCGCCAGGAGGGAGGGAAGGATGCAGCACGGCTCTGCTGCTGGCGCTGATGGCGATTACGGCGGCACCGCTCCGGCGTACCTCCACCGAGGACGGCAGCCAGAAGCCCAGACTAGCAGCTCGCTAGCACACATGCTAACACAGGACACTGCCCGCCCAAGAAGATTTGGGTGGAGGGACCAAAACCAAGCTCTCGTCATTAACTGCTCAGGGAGAAGAGCCACGAGGAAGAGGTACAGGGGAGCAGGTCTGCTGGGGTCCCAGTGCAGGGAAGGACAGGAGCTGGAAGAGCACAGGACCAGCAGCAGTCGGTCGAGAGCGAGGGGCTGAGCTGCCCAAGCGAGACAAGCTGCTTTTAAAGCTGCCTGCAGTGCCTGGGGAAGCCCCAGCGCTGCTGCAGAGCGGCTCTCTAGATCAGCCAGGCTTCCCAAACACAGATCATCTCTTTGAATGCACTGCAAAGACTTCATCCCAGCTAAACTGAGCCTGGAAAGGCCACAAACAGCAAATGCGCAATCTTAGGAGGAACTGGAAGAAGTCAGCTAAGGCACAGCACCGGGAGCTGCCCTCAGAGGGAAACTACCCGCATGGTGGCATAAACCGACACGGAAACATCGACCTAACATGTGAGGTACAGACATGAGCTGGGTCTTTTCAGGGGGCAAGTCCTGGGTTACAGCCAGAGTGATGAGAGGTTACTGTTGTCTCTTCTCCCAGCTTGGCCAAGTGAAGGTCTAGCCTGGCCCACAGCAGGAAAACACCCACCGAACAATCCTGCTGAAGATTTTGGCTTTGAGCACAGTGAAAGGGCTGGAATCCCGAGCAGCAATCAAAGGTTTAACGGCCGAGTACTCTCGCACGCAGCAGCGCAGGTGGTCAGGCAGGTTGAAACCACAGCGGCACAGAAAGTCAGCCCCACCTCCCGCCGAGCTGAGACACCACCACAATAAAGCTGAGCTCCCCGCGCCATGTAACGGGAGGAAATCCCTGCCCACCGGCCCTCCGCAGCCGCGAAGTCACACAAAACAGATGAGTGCATTTCGGGCCAAGCAGAAGTGACTAACATTGATTCACTCACTGCAAGCGGCACGTCACGCACAAACTATGAGTCCCAGGTCTGCACGGAAACGTTGCTGCCTATTCTCCGCCTGGACAGACACCCAGACGTATCGTATCGTATCCGGAGAGTGTGAACCCGCGTGTCGCTTGCCTCCCACACCAACAAGCAGCGTTCCTCCGAAACTGACGGTGTTTCTAGACTACTATGCCCCAAAGGAAATACTGTCAAAATTAATAGCCTGTAAAATGCCATTTAAATTAAAAAGGGATGCTGTCCAGGTTAATCCCTCTCCAGCACGCACTGCCTCCCCCTGTCCTGCTAATCACCCACAAGGTGATTACAGAGAAATATTTCCAGTTCACATTATGGTGCTATTAGCCGAGGGCCCCTGGAATTCCCCTTCCACTCCGTTTACAGAAAGCTGGGCTGCGAGGGGGAATTCAGCCGTTTCAAGAGAGCAATTGACTTCTTGAGATCTATTTATTTTTCGCACTTTGCTCGGAGTAAACAATGAAAACAGAAGTCATTTCTACCATCTCGCTCTCCAAGCCTGCCAGGTCCCAGCTCGGCATGGGAATGTTTGGGTTGAACACACAGCAGGCAAAGGTTTAATGCCAAATCAAAGCATTTCTCACTGAGAGCTCTGCAAACACGTGTAACTCCTGTATTTGTGCAGCACACCTCTTCCACACAAACAAAAGGCGACGCTGTCTCCCGGCTCCTCCTTTGATCGTGGGGAAAACAGGCCTCAGCCGGTGCTTTGGCTGGATTTTAACAGGCACTCTTCATAAAAAACATCTTAAACAATTATAAAATGAAAGTACTTGAGTTCACACGGCCCAGGGCAGCTACAACCGCAGCACTCAACAACAGTCCCAGCAAGGCAGCTGTTTGCAGAGAGCACTCATGGAGCTACGCGCCCCATCACCTCGCTCCTGCGATGCCTTTTCACCCTTTCCACCCTCTCCCAGCCTCCGGGTATGAAGCTCAGCTCTGGGCAGAGGAGCAGAACAAGCCCAGACTACCTTTTGGTGACATCCTCATGGGAAAGCATCCCCAGCAAGTCCCACACAGACTGGGATGGAAAACCCCACAGAAACTCATGGCCCTTCATCCACCTTGAAACATGAAGAGTCCTTATAGTCCATAAGCTGCCACTAGCTTTTTATGCTCAGTCTTTAAAGTCCCATTGCAATGCAGAATGGAAAGAAAATAATTAGAAAACCAAGATGTAACCACCAAACAAAGAGGAGGGTGATACCCTCCCCAGGAGCAGAGCCTGCCCACTGCCATCGCTCATCGGACCAAACGCCCATCACCTTGGACCAGAGCACCAAGGCACGAAGGCAAAGAGCCACAGAACCACAGCGCGCACAGGCTGCGAGTCCGAGCTCAGGCTCCAACCCCTCCGGCAAGGCAGAGGTCGAAAGAGGCGAGCTCAGCCTGAGGAAGGRCTCACCGCACAGTACCAGCACCGAGGCTCCGACGAAGGAGCTGACRGGGCTTCGCCACCGCTCCCCCACACGGCCACGTGCCCAGGTCTCCCCACGCACTAAAGCCTGCGTCTGCCCCACGCCGCGAGGCTGTAGGGCGATGCCCACCCACCTCCCCAGCGTGCTGCCGGGTCCCCCTGTTTCACACCAGCCAGTTYCACTCCGGTTGCGCTCTTGCCAGGGCAGCACCGCCTGCGCTCAAGCAGCCAAAGCTGGGGAGCAGCCGGGCCCGGGTGCCAGCGTGATTCACGTCCTCGAGCAGCCCTGCCAGGGGCTGTGCTGTGGAACAGTCAGCCTGCACCGCAGGCGTGAGCCCGCCGGAGACAGGCACTAATTGCTGCCGTCGCGGAGGTGACTATGGCCTAAAGCTATGTGCTGGCAAGAGCCAAGAACAGCGCTGGCTGGCACGGTCCTCCTGCAGAGAGAAATCCTGCACTCRCAGCCCCAGCTCCCGCAGGGAGCTCAGTGCCTTCCCTTCCCCGCACAGCCCAGGGATGCAGGCTTACCCTCCAGCTTGCTCTCCGCATTCTCCTGTTGCTTCTCCTCGGTGTTTCGGGTCTCCCTCGGCTCCAGCTGATCCGCTCTGTCCGGGAGGGGCAGCTCCTGCTTTTCACCTGCGAACGAACAGATCGACAGACCTTTGCAGTCAATAAGGACGCTCCAGCAGCAGATGTTCTCTAAAATGACTCCACATCGTGTTGTCCCTCCCTGCCTAAGCCGGCACAGTTTATATTCAACCCAATGACTGCAAGGGAAGTAATAAAAAAAAATATTTAACAATCTTATAGACTCGTGGCAGCGAGCCAGCGCTAACTACCTCAGCCAATTAAAATGCAAGAACGGTTCTAACTAGCTTTTAGACGTGCACTTAGCAATGTGTTACCTGTCAAGATCTCCCGGCTCCGTGTCCCCAGTGAGTTCGGAGACGCACAGGAACAGCATGGCACCTGACATTTAGTAGGCTAGCAAACAACTGTTTGACAGATATTATAGTAGCTGTCAAAGCCACCAGATTCCTCCTTTTCCCCGACAGCTGCTGAAGGGGCTGTGCATGCTCACATGCTAATCTCGTGAAATTAAAAGGAAACACCGGGATGTAGGTAGGAATAACCAAATTGCCCAGTCACCAGGGCGGATTACAGGCCAAGAGGAGAGTTTGTTCAGATGAGCCGCCATGGAGGGAGCTTACCAGGGTCGCCTTCCTTCTCCATGGACTTTGCAGCCTCCTCTGCTTTCCTGGGGAGCTGGAGCTTTGATTTCTCCCTGTCACCTGCAGCCTCAGCTTTCTTCTCACCGTCCAGCATGGCAGCTTGCGCCTTGGCTTCCAGCACTTGTTTGTCTGGCTCCAGCTCTTTGTATGGCAGCCTGCCATCCTGCTGCACGACCACCTCCAGGACGTTCTTCGGATTCTTAACGGGCTCGTCAGTCCCTCCCCGCAGTCGGTTCTCAGCGATCGCTTCCTTCCCTTGTTTCGGGCCAAGTGCCTCTTTCTGGGGATTCAGCGCGGCTGGCTCCCCCAGCACTGGCTTGAGCAGACGATCGTTGGCTCCTCCGGGCGCAAGCTTGTTCTCATCGGATTCCTCCCGCTCCCGCCCCATGTCCACGACCACTTCGTCGTGCGGGACGGGTGGCTCGTGGCGATGCGCTTCCCCCACGGGCAGGGCAATCCCTAGGGCGGATGACAGGCAGGGTTAGGGGGCTCGAGACTGATGGGAGAAAGTAGCAGGCAGCAGGTTCACAGCACACCCAGCACCCAGCTACCTGCCGCCCTTTTTCAGCCCTGCCTTCGCTTTCTCATCAGGAAGCTGCATTCCTAACAAACCTCGAGAGCATCAAATACTAAATCACTTTCAGTCCACGAGGTAATGAGCAGAGATCAGGATCTTTATCTGAAATAGTCCTGCAACGTACGCCTCCCAGCTCCAAGGCTGGCACCCTTTCCCCAGGTTCCTCGTTACCTTGATCAGGACGGTCAAGCTGCACTTTCTCCTCCGGCTTTCCTCTCTCCTCCTCTCTCTTGGGTACCTCCATGGGCACCTTGATTTGTGGCTGCTCCATCTCCTCCTTCTCATCCAGCAGCTTTGGTTTATCGCGGTCATCCTCCGCCTCCTCTACTGCCGGGTTCTGGTCTGCAAACGCAGGACAGTTAATTGCACGAGGTTACACACGGCTGCGCTGTCAGTCCACCGGTAGGATCAAGGCAATTGCTTTGGCTGCTGCAACCCCTTTTACCAACACAAGCTGAGCAGCTATTTTCCCTCCAGCGTTAGTATGGAGGGGCTGGGGCTTTTGTTCTGGGATCACCTATTTGTTTTCCCTACAGTGGCTTTTTATGGAGCTGCCAGCACAGAAGCCCAGGCCAGGCAGCAAGGCAGGGCCGGGACAGAGCCGGCTGCTGCTACGAGCCCATGCCGCCAGATGGTAGCATCCTCCCGGCTCCCCCATGCCGGACCCCCGAGCACCGGGAGAAACCGAGGAGGGGTCCAGCCACAGCCCCCCCATCGCCCTCCTGCTCCCACCTGCGCTGGCCGCACACCGCGAAGTAGCTCAAAACCTCTGTTATTTTTATTTTTTTTCTCCTTTTTGTGCAGGAGCATTTCCCCAGCCCTTCGAACGCCGCAAGGGCAGGCGGGCGGGAGGAGAGCTGCACGACCCCGCAGAAGACACGAAGTTTTGAGGAGCGCAATTAAACAGGCATTAGGGGAAACTCCCAAGGGAGATGGGGGACTCTCCCCATCTCTCCCTCGAACAGATGTTTCTGGAAGACACATCCCAGTCAAACCAGTTACAGGGTTCAGCGCTGGAGTAACCACGTGGAATTCGTGGCACGTCCCACGGGATGGGAACGGTCCCTTCCGACCCCCGGGTGGCAGAAGACAACCCACGCAGCGCGAACAGGGAGTGAACTCTTCCTTAGAAGAGAGGCAGAGGAGGAAATCTAATTGTTTCCCAGCACTGAAGTTGTTCTGCAGATTTTTTCCATCCAACAAACTCTGAAAAAAAAAAAATCTATCTTCTGTAACAAAAAAAAAAAAATTCCCAACTCTTCCCCCCATTTGCCCTCCCCCATGCGATTTCCTTTGGGGAATTAATTCTATAAACATCTTTCAATTTTCTCCTCCCCCTCCGCAGGGCTGGTGCGATTTATTACAAGATGAACTCATGGGAAAGAAGAGATTGCCACAACTTCAGCTGCGTGGGCCTTACCCAAGTTGGGGGAAAAAAAAAAAAAAAACCAAAAAAAAAACCACAACAAAATAAGTACAAAATCCTGGCCCAGAGGGATCCGTGCCAGAAGGACCCTGTGCCTCTCCAGAAACCTGGACTCTCTGGCCCAGAGCTCCGCACCCAGTTGAAGGGATGTGCGCCAGGGCTGGCCGGCTTTCAAAGTTGCTTTGGTTTGGGAATGACGGTGGGAGGGGAAAAGGACTCAGATTTTCTGAGAAATTCGAGTCTGGTACCCAAGGGTCCCTCTCTCCATTGAGGGACTTCCCAGGGTTCAGCAAGTCACGGCAGGACGCTCCTCCTTTCAGGAAAAAATGGACTGCAGGAACCAGTGCCCAGCCCTGGACGGGGGCCCTGGGAAGCAGGAGGCTGAGGCCGGGGAGGGGAGCGCTCGGCACGGCTGCGGATGTTCCCAGCTAAATTCTGGCCTTGCAGCAAAAAATTATTTACTCTATTGGAGGAAAGTTTTTCGTTAATTGGTTCATGAAACCGGGAGATGGCTGCATTTGGAGAAGACTGCGGCGCATCTGAAACCAGAGGATCCAGAGAACCGCAACACAGGCAGAGCCGTTCCCATGGCAGAAGGGAATGACGACCCGAGGCAGCCGTGCAGCAAGAAGATGTTCAAGAGGGAAAATAAAAAGGAAGTGGGGGGAAGCTTTCCCATACAAGCAGGAAATGGAGGAGTTAAAACCAGAACTACCCCTGCGTGCACGGCAGGGTTTGGCCAGAGGACCCTGCAGCAGGTGAAACCCCCCATGGGTCAAGGACACGACCGAGGGGCTGGGGGAGGCCGCGCTGCTGGGAGAAGCGTCAATCATAAATCAAGAGGCAGCCACATGTTCCGCGTTCTGCAAACAATGCAAGAAAAGACCAAAACACAAACAAAACACAAACAAAAATAAAAGTCTCCACGCCATAATAAGACAAAGTTGCCTCTAAGCCATCATTTGCTCAGCAGGAAACAAAATTAAGTTCATCATCAGGGCGTGAATTAACGACCTCTCACGCTGCATGGAAATCTATAAGGGGCTATATGTGGTTTGCAGAGAACAATTTTGCTCAGGATGTGTAATAATCGCTCTAACTGTCTAGTCGCCCTCCAGGTCCCTTTGGAGAGCGTTACAGTAATGCTGCGCCTCTTAATGTTTTATGAGTGGCGTTGGACTTTACAGGCAAGGGCTGAGAGGCTGTAAAAGCTTTTTGGCTTACAACAACAGGACCTGGGCGTGAGGCAGCACCGGGAGGGTTTGCTTTGCCTTGGCGCAGCCCCTGCTGCCGGCGGGTCCTGCCGAGCCGCCCCAGCTCGCGATGCTCCTCAGCAGCTCCGCTCACACTTACGGGGCGGCGAAGGGAAACCAGGGCTTTCTGCAACAGATTTGTGTGTGTGCGCGCGTATGTGTTGTGGTTTGCCAACAGCCTCTCTAGGCTGCAATAAAATTTCATGATTAGCAACCTAAAAGCTTCCCTTCCCCCCCGGCTCCTGGTTCGGATAGTAGCAACGGTCCCAGAAAGGCATTAAATCCCTCCTCACATGGTTTTCCTATTGCTCTCGTCCACCGCAGCAATGACCGTAGCCGAAAGCTGCGTCCACGCAGAGGCAGCAGGACGGGCCCTGCCGTGCTCCCCCTGAGCCGAGGGGATCTGGCAAAGGGACCGGGGGAGCCCCAGGGACAGCACAGGGGGTTCGAGGAGACACCACCCTCTCCGCGCAGCTGAGCGATGCCTGGAGCATCGGCCGAGGGCTGACGAGGGATGCGGGGTTCAGGATCTGCTCGTGCTGGTCCAGCTCCAGACTCGCTTAAATCGCTTCAGCACAGTGAAATGGAGCAAGATCCATGAGCTCGTGCTAAGGAAAATGAAGAAGAACAAGCGGGGCAGAGGGATGGGGGCAAACCGCTGCCCTCAAACGTGCCGAGCAGCCCTGCACCCCCGAGCAGGGCAGGGACAAGCCCTGCCCGGGGGGCCCCGCGCAGCCCCCCCGCCCCGGCGGCGCCTCCAGGAGCCCCCCCTCCCCCTGAAACGGTTACAGATTTCACAAGGTTATCGAATGGCATCACTGAAATTAGTTCACAGTTGTCTCCTGACGCACCAGCAGTAAAAACGAACCCAAATTACAAGAGGCTGATAGTTCCTTTTCTGTGTCACAGGCACTATTAAAAGCTCGCTCGCACAAAGCACCAGGGAGAGCTGCAGCAGAGTCAAGCTGTTCCTGCAGCTATTAGGAGCTGTGCATAATCCACGTTTCACACATGTTCGGGGCTGCTCTGGCTAATAACGCCGGGGGGGACGCAGCCTGTGGCCAGGCAGGTCTCTTTTTTTCGGGGGCAAACGTGCGGATGCAGCGCAGGGATAGAGGAGCCCTCGGCACCGTGCCCTGCTGCACGCCGGCAGCTGGCGGAGAAGCCAAATGCAGACCCAAGGTTCGCCCAAGTCCATGTAACACAGACCTCCACATCCAGGAGGGCACGTGGGATGGATGGAGAAGGGTCCCCAGCACGCGGGCTCCCCGGAGCGCCAGGGAAAGGGTGCTCTTGCATAAGGAGCGTGAATCAGGTCTTTGTTACCCGATATTGCACAACGCCAGAGAAAGAAAATGAAGCAGCAATGATCAAGTAAGGAGCTGAAAAATATTACAAAATCTTAATCCGCCCCATGAGACCCTCTAGGGTGCTTTCAAATACAGAGAGAAATTGCCTAATTAGCTTTTTTTTTTTTTTTTAAATGGATAATTGCCTTCATGAGCTTTCACAGGCAGCTTAGCAACCTTTTAACATACGCGCACACGCTGCATGGAGCAGCAGAACGTTTCTGAAAGGGGTTTTATACCTTTCCCGAAGAGCTGCTGACAGTAAACCTCAAGCAATACAGGCAGGGGCTGTAATGGGCACTTGGGTGTCGTTAGTAAAAACACTATTCAGAGTTCGCTGGTCAATACGTGTGCACATAAAAGGGCAATGTTCTAATATTCATAATCCCAGGGTCCACAGGGCAGTGTTTTAATGAAAGTCTGTACAGTTCTGGTCTCCGCAACATCAAAGAGGCCAATAAAACTCCTCTCACATGCTGACAGGCAAAAGTCAGACGGTGAAGGCAGGACTGGGAAAAGGCCCCACACAGCCCCCAGGTTTGCCTCGGCCAGGCAGCTCCCGGCCGGGGAAGGGGTGCGGGGCACCCTCCGCCCGGGGAAGGGGCCGAGCACCCAACGCTGGTGCCCGGGGAGAAGCCGTGTGTTTCTGCCAAAGCCCCCTGCGGGGAATACGAACCAGATGTGCGCCGACGAGGGCACCCAGGTGATGCGGGGCAGCCCGCATCCTGCGCACCCCTTGAATGACAGGATGCAGCTGCTGCAGTGTTTTCCAGGCTGCAGGCTCCTGCCTCTGCAAAACAAGCCAGGCAAGGATGAGGGGGGAGCCGCGGGGGGGAAGAAGGGCACCATTTAACGCCTCTCATTGCTAGTCGAGCCAACATCCTGCAGAGGCACAGGGAGGCATGGATCCAAGGCGCGGGGCGGCTCGCGGCGGCGGAGCGGGACCGTGGCTCTCCCGGGGCAGCCCCGCATCCACCCGCCACCGCTCCCCCAGCGCCRTCCGCCCTGCGAGGCCTTTGTCCCCCTTCCTCTGCCCAGCTCCATCTCCCCCAGACCCATCCCACCTCCTCCTCCCAGGGGATGGAGCACCCAGGGCAGGCTCCGCTCCCCGGGGCAGAGCCAGCAGCCCCCCGCTACGAAAGGGACCATGCTGGACTCGGAGGGCAGCTGAGCCTTCCCRGGGCAGACGCTCGTCAGTGCATTAGGAGCTGCACAGCTCCTCCCCGGGGAAGTTTACGAACCAAGAGCACTAAAACCGCCTTCCTCCCAGGTAGGATTATTTAATCCAGCAGCAAGTACCACGCAATAAGGGGTAATGCAGAYGAGCTCTGGGCACATGCGGTGGGTACGGCAGGGCGACCGACGAGTTGCTGCGCTCCACGATGATTAGACGCAGGCGTCCTGCTCTGCCACCCCGGCTCACGCGGAGAAGAAGTGGAGAAGACATTTAGCAAACTCCAGCGGACACCATCTTTTATGGGACTTTTTTTATTTTCCCAGTCACAAGAACACGTGTCATTAGCGACTCCTCCTGAAACGAGCAGCTGTTCTTTGGCCATTACTGCTCCAAAATTAACCAAGACGGAAGAATTCAATTGCACCCCTCCTCCCAGCCCTGCTGAGCGTGCACGATTAAGGGATTGAGAGCATCTTTTGCTCAGAGTTCACGGGCATCCTAGTGCCTGAGAAGGCACGCACATCTCGGGTGAACCATGAGCACAAACGCACAAAACCCCACCGCTGCCAGGGACGGAGCAACCCAGGGAGTGAATGTTATCGGCGGCAGCGCCGGTGTCTCGGAGACACTCAAAGCTGCTCGGCAGGAGCACAGCCAACAACCAGGAGGGAGGATTATCTCCAGAAGAGACAGCCCCTTTCTCGCTTCCGTTCTCAATCTCTGCGAGGATATTTCAAGGCCCCCCGAAGAACAAAAAAAAGCACGAGCAGAACCAAACAAAAATAAAATAAAGAAACAGGACACAGCCACAGATGAGGGGCAGCACAGGGTCACGCGACACCTGCTAGCGATGGCCTTGCAAGGCAAGCCTGCAGCTGGGGAAGGGAGGGATCGGCCGTAATTCTATCAATGGCCACAGTAAACAAATAATAAATAATGTGAACCAGTAAACAAAGCTGAGACATAATCACAGGCTTTGTCAGAACTAAAACCGAATCCAAATTTATATCCTCACAACTAAAAAAAGTCAGTGCCCATAAATTTACATACCTTTGAGTGCAATGAATGGCTTGTTATTGGAACCACGGACAATGCGCTGGCAGAAATGGTGAAAGCAGCCCTGTTTGGCCACTCACACCCCTCGTACAGGTGGCCAGCATGGAGCCATCACTGGGCTGTGCTCACAGAGCTGCGTTTATTACCCCGAACGGGGAGACCCGTGCTCTGTCCTTACAGGGGACTCCAGCCCCTGCACCCTACCTTTCCTTTCCCTTCCCTTCCCAAAAGAACAACTCCCACAAGGTACCACTGGAGCTCACACCAGGCTTTTCCAGAAGGCAAAACTGTAGCCTTTCTTGGGAAAAGTCCCCAGGATGCCGTGAAGATGCACGGAGCTGCCTGGAAAAGACCCTGCTTCCACCACACTTTAAAAAAAAAAAAAAAAAAAAAAAAAAAAAAAAAAAAAAAAAAAAAAAAAAAAAAAAAAAAAAAAAAAAAAAAAAGTGTTTTTTTAAAGAGGTGGAGCTGGGAGCAGGGCTGGGAAGCACAACTCAAGCAGACACATACCTGGGATTTTGACTGAATCCTGGTCAATTCTGTTCTCCTCTCCATCCAGGTGCTCCAAGCCCACCGCTTCTGTCTTCACAGGGGCGTCCTCCGTTGCAGACAAGGTGGTATACGTACTAATAACCAGTATTCCCAGGCCAATCCACAGTATAATCTGCACAACGTGCCAGAGCTTCAGTTAGCACAGCAAAAGAAACGGGACTGCTCTGTACAGCATTCTTCACGCAAACAGTGTCTCCAAACAATTCAAAGCTCAGTGCAATTACACATGTCAATAAGAGGGAGAGAAGAGGAGAGAAATTTAAGAGGTGAAAAAGAAAAAACAGTAGCTTTTGGCTGAGGTTTGTATTTGGATGTAGAGACATACGAATGAGAGTTTCAGATGCTGGAAGCTGTTGAAAAGGCAACTCCTGTATCAGAAGGGCTCAAAAGCAAGTGGACGGGATGTAAGGATAGAAAAATGCATGTGGCAGACAAAAGTCCAGCTGCAAAGACCCATTCCCTGGTATTTCCAGCAGCTACATTAGAACACCATGAAATCAGGTCTGGCTGAGAACAAAGGTGCCCAACCTGTTTACAGCCTAGAAAGGTTTCGAGGGAGCTGTGTAAAAATTCTTATTTTTGAAAGCAAGAATAAGATGTCCACACGCAAGTCCTGGTGGCCAGCGCTCAAGAAGCTGATAAGAAGTAACTCACTGATTTCCAGAAAGCTGGGACCAAATAGAATAAAAATAGAAAGGCAGAATCTGGATCCTGTGGAGGGATGGGCTCTACAAATTTCTCTAGTTCAAAAAGGGGAAAGTGACCACCACCAGAAAGAACATTTCTACAGCTTATTATCTAATGATAAATTGACCTAAAAGGATCTAATTCCACATGAGCTGTAAGAAAGAATAAAAAACTCCCTGCACAAAAAAAAAAAAAAAAATCTCTGGGAGCACTAGCAATTCACAGGGGTAACTCGAGAAGGACAAGCAAGATGATGCGCGACAGCAACAGGGGCAGAGGAACGTCTGCCGTGTTCAGTGCCAGGGCTGCTGAACGCCTGCCTGCTCCTCCAGACGAGAGCGGTACCCGTTCAAAGAGCCGAGCGGATGGGTTGCTGGCCGACAACACTGACTGGGGAGATTTAATTAAACTCTAATATATTATTTTTACTTAGTTAATCATTGCAACTGTCACAGTAAGGGCTTCTCATGGAACCTGGTTTGCATGTCAACCCGTCAACGGCACTGTGAACGACTGCTAGGAGAAAGTCGGCAAGAGTTTGTGCCGAAGGAAGCAGGCAAAGAAGCTGCACCCTCTGCTAGAAACACGGGTCTCCCCACAAGCTCCTTTTCGCAACAGACCATGGAAGCAACAGAAACCATCATATGCAAAACAGAAAACGCCTCTGCAATGCTGGGAAGCTGAAAGTTTGCAGCAAAGTGGTATTTATGATGTGGCAATTCCCCCCCTCTTTTTTTTTTTAAATACATTCTGCGCTCTGAAATGCCAGGGATCTGGCTTATTTCTGCAGCTCTGCATATGGCAGCAAAGGATCCAAGACAATGCTGCAAACTGCATCTTCTCTTTGCACCTCGTGGCTGCCCTGTGCGACGCTCGGAGCTCGCAGGCAGCACACCGCTGGTTCTCCTCTGCATTTTGCCAGTTCCCATCCCCACCCCTGCTGCGTGCGTGCTGACTGCAGGCTGCTGGGGAGAGGACACCGCTTTCTCCACCACATGTCTAACAAGAACAACTTGCTATGCATGCTTCACGAGGCAATCGTAAAAAAGTCTCAATCTGCTTTGGCACACGATCTTGTTGCTGTCCAGTAGGAACCACACAAGCTGCCTGGCCCCTTTGCAGAGAGGTGCAACACCCAGAGTCCCGGTGATTCTGGCTCAGGCTGTGATACCAGCTCACCAGAGGACCACATCCTGTGGGACTCATCCTCTTCCCCCAGAATCCTTACCCTGCGGCATTTACATCCCAATTCACAAAAAGCACAACAAAAGAATGCTACTCAGTGTGAGGAAAAACCACAAATGGTACAGGGGACCACTGCTACAACTGGGAGCTGCCGGAGGGAGAAAATGGAAAATAAAGGGGAGAAGTGAAATTGAAAGGAGAAGTTAAAACGTTGGCACCTCCCGGGGAGGGAGGAGAGGCTAACGTTTTCCTCTCCTTCCTCGTGCTGAGGGAGATCAGAAACGTGGGCCAGGGTGGTCAGAGCCTCGGGCCCAGGAGACCCCGTTGTCAGCACCCCCCTGCAGACAGACAGACGCCTTCAGAAGGAAAAGGTTGGCGGGACGTGAAGCAGCTCTGGACAAGGGACGAGCAGCGTGGCCAGGGAGCAGAGGCCAGACCTTAGACACGTTGCAAAGGAAACAGAAGTAAAATCTGCTCCCTGCCTTGCCGTGTGGGTGCACAAAGAGCAGATATCCTGCCATCCTGCTCAGGCCAAAAGCAGAGTCAGCAGGTCCCTGCCACTGCTGCCCTCGGCTTGGAGCTCGTCCACTTCCTCCCCTCACACAATCTACAGCCCCGGCAGAAATGCACTTTGCAACTGGAAGGCTGTTCTGGCGTCTTCCAGAAACAACAGCAGAGAGGAAGAGCATTTCCACAAAGAGGATCTATTCTGGTGCCACAGGAACTAGGAGCAACGTGGGAGAGAAGGGAACCGTAGGAAACGGCTGAAAACATTAAGTGTTTTAAAAGGATTTTTGTTGTTTCTTATCTTAGTGGGGAACCACAGGCTTGAATGCCTTAGATTCAAACCCCTTTGATTGTTTAACATTTGGAGTTCATCTGTGAGCTTCCCAGAGCAGTGGGTACGGGCACACGTGGCAGTCAAAGACAGGCTGAGCTGTCCGTGAACCAGCAGCCGTCCCTCACCTTCAGCTCCCCCCTGTCAGCACACCTCCTCCTCACCTACCCCCTCAGCAACTGAAGACCAGAATAAAGAGCTCCACAACTTGGCTTAATTCCACAGAGATACTCATGACATGGAAAACCAAGCAGTTTGTACTCAAGGGACCACCAAGGCTAATCTGGCAATCAAAGGAAGAGGAACATGGGGTGCAAGGACCCGGTGGCTTGAGGAACCAAACACAGACAGAGGAGCCACCTACTCCCAAAGCATTCAGCTGGAGAGCTGAGAACCTGGAGCAAGGAGAGGGGCAACACTGCAGAGCAGTTATAAGCCAGTGTCTGGTCCCACAGGAAGGATCTCCCTGCCTCTGAAAAGCAAACCTGCTGAGAGCAGAGACCCTTCTCCAGGAGCACCTCTCAACAYGGACATGGCAAGAGGACGTGCAAACCCCTCTGGCTGCAGCCTCCTCCAACAGGCAGGTCAGCAAGGCAAGGGCCTGTCTCCCGAGAGGAGCGCTCTGAGCACGGACAGGAATTCAGGAGAGGAAGTTTACGCGGCCATTTCCTCTGCTGGTCGCTTTCCCTCAGCCGTCCTTCCTCCCAGAAGATAACTCGAACTTTGTACAGAAGTGTCATTAGCTGAGACCACCTCCTCTAACCACGCCTGAGCCATCAGCGGGAAGCAAAAAAACTGCATTTGTGTGGAGTGACGACACCCTCCAAACTGTGCTGTTTTGGACACCGAGCGTTTGGAGGGACAGAGTCACGGCAAAGGAATGCAGAGCCCCAGTCACTGCCGGGTTCCTCTGCTGCGCTGCGACAGAGATGCTGTGTTTGAAGGGCTGTACCGACCGAAAACGCCTGCGGTGAAGGTGTGCTGGCCGCTGCGCTACCAGGGGAGGGCAGAGGGGAATCTCTTTTCCATCCGCACGGGAGCGAGACCGAGGGGTTATTTCCTGACCTCGAGCAGCCTCTCCGCAGCTCCTCTTCCCCAACTGGGACAACAGCAACTCCGGCCTCCCTAGGAGGGGCCTCTCGGACAGGCTTGTGTCAACACTGGGAAGCCAACACCTTCCTGTTAGAAGTTAAACACTCTGTTTACAGACCTTAACGCGACCTTCAGCAGCACTCTGCCAAACCTCACTCTGTCCCCCTGCTCACAGCTCCCGGAAGGCAGCAGGACATGGACCCGCACCTTTACAGGAACACGCTTGATGCTTAACCACAAGAAAGGGAACGCTCTCCCCAGTTCATTCACAGCTCTGCATGCCTGACTTCAAGCTTTTTAACTGCTCTGTTACCTGATCGTCTTTCCAACACAGCAAGCCTTTCAACCAAGCCACCCCCAGCCTAGCCCAAGCTGCCATCCCCAGCCCCGGCCGGCTGACCAGCGGCTGCGATAATTAACAACTCGCTGGCAGAAGCTGCCCATGCTTTTTGCAGGCCAGCAAACATCTGGGACTGCCCATATTCCTCCCCCTGGAACCCTCTTCACCACTTTTAATGCAACTCCCCCATTTCGTAGCCTCAGCTTGCACCATCTTCCCAGCTCGGTACATCTAAACTTACTACCTCACCAGCCCCGTAAGCTGCCCGACATGGGACTTTGCTGGATGCCAGAGGCAGCCCAATAAAAGCAACCAGTTCTCAGCAGCAGCACTGCAAGAGTCGAGAGAATTCAGGCAAGYATAAGGGCTGGAGTTGAGAAGGTCTGCTGCTTTGGAAGAAAGCTAAGGATGATGGAGGGAGAGAGAACATACACATACATTGTTTAGGCAGGGAAAAGCAGGGAGGGACAGCTATGCTCAGGGCTGGCTCCTTCTCCCCCTTGACTGCCACTTTTCACAGGAGCATATTTTGATGGAGTGGAGCGCCTGATCAAAGAAAGCAGGAATGAAGGAGGAGACCAAAGACGGAGCTTCAGGGAAAGAATAAATGAGTCTTTGCAGAAGACCTGGAGGAACGAGGAGAGGGTGGGCCCAGAATTTGGCTCCAGAGCGGAGGCGGGGAGGTGCTCTGCAGCCTAGCGCGTTTCTGAAGGCAGGTGTGCCCTTGCTGCAGCACTTCAGAGCATCAGTCAAAGCAAGTATGCAACCCTGACAGGCGATGGATCATTCAAGAGAAGGCTGGACAGCTTGCTACCAGCCCCTTGAAATGCCAAGGTAACCTGGGGGCTGATGCTTTAGATAAGCCCTTATTCCTTTGTGGGGATTTCTGCAGGACAAACATCTTCACCAGCCTTGTGACCAGCGTTTCAGGTCAAGCATTGTGAGGGCCCCAGTGTTCAACCCTGGGCAGCTGACGGTCGCCTCTGGGCAGCCAGTCTAAGAGCTCGGCACATCCTAAGTGCAGTTTCAAGGCACTGCAGAGAAACATTCTGGCTCAGCCGGAATAGAAAGCAATTCTTGAAAGTGCTCTTTGTTTCCCTGAAAAATCCAGGCTGGCATTCAGACTCCTGCTTGGGGTTTCAGTCAAAGAAGTTAGAACCAAAGTGTCAGAATTCAGAGTGAAAGCTGGAAAGTTGGACTATTTCCTTGTGTCAGAGARAGCACGGGGAAAGAAAAAAAATACGCCCTGCTTAAAAACTTCATGTACGTTTGCAAACCCACAAGTCATTAAACACAGAAAAAGCCATTAGTTCTGTAGGACCCACAAAAATGTCATGCTCTCCCCCTGCTGACTCTGCAGTTTGCCGAAAACCTTATTCCCAGCCCAGCACTGTCGCGACTGGTAATGCTGGGGCAGAGGCCTGCTAAAAGGCAGTGGATTCAGTTATTGTTAGAAAAAAACAAACCATGTTAATTTTTCAGCCTCACAAAAGCACGGTATTTGCAGAATCAGAGAGATCAAGCCCAGCAAAGAGCCACTTTGTTTCAGTCCCCGAGGAGGCCAATTCAAACTGGAGCAAAAGGAAAAGCTAAACTTCTAACAGCCTCTGAACGACCCCAATTTTTTAAAAATCAATTCCTGAAGCAACACCTCTATGTGTGTGTTCCTTTTTATTATTATTTTGGTTGAAACCAGAAAGCTGAGGGTCAGCAGCAAGAACCGCATCACTGAGAAACCGTGTTTATTTTACCCAGCCCAGGCAGATTGGGACGTAAGGCCCGTTAAGGTTTTATAGGCTGCCTGGATTTCCCATTCTGCAGATACAGAACCTGAAGCCCACCAGAAGGTGGACTGGAAGCAGCATTTTATGCACCAAATGAATGCTTCACTTGCTGCCGGAGGGACAAGAAGAGCCGGTGTTCCAGCACAGGGCAGGCCATGCACTGGGCCAGCACCTCCTCCACTGCTGCCTGCACACCCATAAGTGATGCTGCTCAAAGCAGCCGACCAGAACAGCTCCCACCTGTACTGGGCAGACTGGAGGGGGAGGCTGGAGGAGGTGCCAAGCAGTTTCTCTGCCACGGTCAGATTAACTACGTTCCCAGGCTCTGCAGAGGGCTTAGGGGGATGTCAAGCAGCATCAGCACTGACCTGTGAACAAAGTGCATTCTTGTGGATCTTCTTGTAAATAAGAGCTGGGCAGATAAAACAAATGAGGCTTCCCATCGTAGCACCTGTCAGGCCCAGGACTGTTTCCACTGGCAAAGAAGAAGAAGAAGAGAAGTCAGCAAAGGCCCCTCTTCTAGGACAGCCAGAGCAGCAGCACGCGGCAGCTGAGACCCCGGGCAGGCTGGGCCATCCCACCCAGAAAAGCAAATAAAAGAGATCAGAGAAGATAGCCAAGCAACCAGCCCTTGCCCCCAACTCCTCACTCACCGTTCGGGATCATGATGCCTCCTACCATGGTTCCAAACACAACAGCCAGTGTCAGGGCTTTGAATCGAAGCGGGGGCATGTAACCCCCAGCAGCGAAGGTCCCATCTTTTTGCTGGAAGAGAAAGGGCGGGAGGGGGAGAACGAGTTTAGCTCCTGCATCACAACCCCACAGTTCCTAAGCAATTACCCCAGCAGGCTCCAGCACCTTCATCACCTCCACGCTACGGTCTCCGCAGAGGTGAATGCTGGGGGGGGGSCAGTTAGACGTGGTTGAGCAGTTTTAATACGCAACTGCATTTGAACCTTCAAAACAAGAGTGACGGGGAGCACAGAGCCAAAGCTGCTGTTTCCATCCTGCGCCAAATGTGAACCGTACCGTTGCAGCCGAATCCCTGTGCCAGTGCTGCAGCTGCCCAGCCTCAGCGAGCAGCCCCAAGGCCAAGGGCATGAGAAAGACAGGCAGCTGAGAAGGCAGGAGGGAGAACGGTCGCAGGGGGAAGAGCTCTGGTTTTGCTATGGCAAGATGTCCCCTAACACCTCCGGGAGCAGGGCTATCCCCACCACGTTACAACACGTGTACCGGCTCCTCCAACTTGATGGAAGACACCCTGGCTGGACGGCAGAGAGGATGATTGGTACTGCTGGGGAAGCTGCTGATACTGGAGGGTTTCCAGATGCCCTCCGTTTCCCACCCCATCCCCACCCTCCGAGCAGGAGGTGCAGAAAGCAGAGGACCCAGCGAGCCCACGTGCCCTGGAGAGGGCACAGATGGGAGAGGAAAGCAAAGTGACACGTTCAGAGCCCAAAGAGCAACRAGCAGAGCCCAGGCAAGAACCAAGTCCCTCCCAAACATTTCCAGCGCTTACTCCTCTGCACCCGCTGGCTTTCACCGATCATCTTCCCCCATCCTCAGGCCCTCCTGACGTGAGAAAAGAGCTGGGGGCTTCTCACAGGCAGAAGTGGCAGGATTTAGAGCTATAAATTGCTCAAGTTTTATTTCCTGCCCTAAGAGGTTTCTATTTATGCAGATACACAAAGGCCTCAGAACATTCCCACAATCTCTTACTGTTATTTACTGAATACCATCGGCATGCTTAGTGCCGTACAATACACAGAGGAGAACACGCTACTGCCACAAGGGACTTACAGTCTAAATCAGACAGACCAACTATAGTCACAAAGGCTGTCTGAAGAGCTGACCCTGGGAAAGGTGAACGTGTGGGAGAGGGCTGTATTCCACCGCATGCTTCTGCACCAGACCGGCACCAAACAGCCAGGGGAGGCACTGAAGGAAGGGGACGTCTGAACCTGGAGGGGAGAAGGCTGCTCAGGGGACTACTGACAAAGGTGCAAGGATAAGAATAATAATAAAAGAGCAGAAACGAGCAGGCACACAGAGAAGCAAGAAGAAACGAGGCTGGGCTGGGCTCTGAGGCCAGGAACAGAAGCTTGAGCTAAATGCAAAGCAAGATCGAGTTGGCCAGCAAAAGGATGCCAGCTGGAGCAGCAGGAAATAAGGAGGCTCCTCTGTTTCCAAAAGCACATTTTTCCCTCTTTCTGAGGGGGAGAACCACCTCGGCTCTGAACTGTGTAACACTTCTGTGCGAGAGCCGAAATCCCCAGCGGAGCAGGGAAGTAGCAGCCACGGGACTTGGGGCACAGCAGAGCAATAGCAGGCTTCAGACTCGCAACTCCAGCACTTCTGCCCACGACATTCCTCTGCAGAGAGGACAAGAACCTCAGAGTACCAGAGATTAACCATCCTGCAGAGCACAATTGACAGACTGCCACAGGCCTCCTGCTGCACCGTTACCACACACCAGGCACTTACGATTTCACTGTCAGTTGAGGGTTTGTCCCTCTGGATAGTGAGTACCTACCACAAGTCAGAAATACGCAGTTGTCAACGGTGTCTCACAGAACCAGGGCACGTTTGTAGCCCAGGTCGGAAGCCAGCAGCAGAAGCCAAAGAGTCACAGTAGCCCTTCAAAAAGCAAGTTTCAAAGGTGCACACCAAGGCAGCCAGCTGCTCTTGGCCACGCAAGAGGATCTTACCTGCTGCTCAAAGAGAAGGGTGTTCAGCGCCTGTCTGCACGGGAGAATCATCATCGGAAACCCCACGGCTACCGACATCATGAATCCCACTCGAATCATCTCCGTCACAAGGTTGGAAGGGAAGTTCATTAGGACGTTCCCAGCAATGGCTTCAGTGTAACTCACGTAGCCAAAGAAGCCCACCTGTCCGGCAGGAGGGGAGGTGAGCGGATGGGGTTTGACACCAAAGCACATTCATATCTGCTCTTTACAAAAGGGTGGAGGTCAGCGACCTCCCATGAGTTAGGACCAGCCAGCCAAGGAGGGGGCGTGGGGCCACCTCCACGGGCAGCCTGCCAGCAGCCCCAGCTACAACACCCCCAAAAGTTGAGACAGGCGGTTAACAAATAGTGGGACCTTCCTAAAAGCAGAGGCAAGTTTCTCACTGAATACAGGGGGCTTTCATGGAGGGCGTTGCAGTGAGGGAACACTGCCACTGCCCGTGACACAGAGCAGTGACGCCCTGCTTGCTGCCAGGCCCGTGGACCAGCCCCCTCCGACGAAGGAGGGGCCGTAACGATTCCCCGCAGCAGCCTAGCTCACAGGGGCAGGCTCTTCTCAGGAATTATTAACTGATGCTTTATGAGGCATAACTTCCTTCACATCTTTCCAATAGCAACAGGCTGAAAGAAGGTCTCCTACACCCTGGGGGGCATCTCCAGCTCCAGGCTGGGCCCTGGAAGGCAGACGGCAGGCTGATGCACATGAAGAGCTGGGTCTCCACTCTGCCTCCGCCCGAGGAAATGGGCCACTCTGAAAATTTGGACTCTCCAAATGCCTCCTGCACTGTTTGGTTCRTCGTCTCCCATCTAATTTTGCTTTCAGCAAAATGACTTTTCTTTCAGGATAAATACAGATAAGCAGAAACCAGCCCCAACTGAAGATAAATCATCATCCCTGTTGCCCCTGCAGAGCGTGACTTCTGGCAAGGAAAGAGAAGGGGAAGTTTCTTACCGTAATGTAAAAGGTGGTGACCACGTTTAGGGAAGAAGCAAATATGGAGCTCATGATTTTAACAGACGGCTCGTCCAAACTATCATAGGTAGGCAAGACCTGACTGTAGAAAAGGGTAAATTATTTAAGGAAACCTTCTGCAGAGAGAGAGAAAAACCCAACTCCAGCACGTTCCCTGCCTCAGCCCAGCAGCAAAGAATCCCTGACACCTTCCCCCTATGGAGCATAAACACTCGCTGCTATTCCACAATTTATACTGCTAATGCCAAGAGATTTCAGAACACTCATAACTTTAAGTGTTGCAAAAATATTCCTGCTCTCCCCACCCCACCACGTGGAGCTAAACGTGTGATGTAAACATTTTGGTTCAAAAGTGTTGCAAAATGAATGACCGTTTGTTCCAGTGAAACACCGGTGGCACCAGGCCAGGCAGCGCATTGGAGATTATTGTTCTTGGAGCTCTCTATGCTGATAATTAAAGCAACRCAGTGTTTACAGAGTAAAAGCAGGAAGAAGGTTAGAGCATCACGCTGTCTAAAAGAAAAGTTAAACAAACAAAACTAAATGCAGCGCCTGTCATATTTCAGCGCTGCTGCTAGAGCTCAGTTCATAGAAAGCTGGGAGCACCAATTACACGGGATTTGGGGTATTTACAGACCTGGAAAGCATGTGGAATGTACTTTTTGACATCAGGTGCATATTTTAGCAACTCATTAACCTCTTGTTACTTTAATTCAAGTGGCTACATCCTGGCTTCATGTTACTGAAGGAACTCTCACGAGAAGGGGGGGAGCATCCAGTTAGATGGGAAGGGGGTATCCCCAGCTCCAGTGGGCACAAAGCCATTAACAGAAAATGTGTCAAGCTGAGGCCAAGCAGAAAAATCCTTAACCCTTAATCCCTTAACGTCAAACAGTTCCCCACAAAGGAGGCTGAGCACATTGGCTCGCAGGAACCCGTGAGATGCTCGGGGTCTGTGAATGCAGCCGTTTACTGGCAGGGAGCGAGGAGACCAGCTTCCCCAGGAGTCTCTCCATTTTGGATTCCTCCCTGCCCTCAACGCAGCGACCTCCGCTAGATTAACCGACTATGTCGCGGACTTCAGCCCCATGAGGGGAAGGGGTCCAGCCAAACATCCAGGCCCAGGAAGGAGAAGGAAGGAGGGAAGCCGAGAGGCTCTGCAGTGCGTGGCACGGCACAGCCAGGCCAGGTTCGTGTTAGTGCAGGAGCAACAGCAGTGACACGGGGAAAAGTGCCATGCAAAGTCCAGCTGCACCCAGGCCTCCTTGGCACCCGTTTGGTCAACTTGGGTTTGGAGGACCAGCAGAGTGTCCCTCAAGCCCCCACGACACGCTGCTGGGCCCTCCTGACCATCACCACCTCTCAAGGCAGAGCAAGAGGACAAGACGCATGCAACAGGCAGCATGTCCTGACACGCCTGCGGTTTATTTTTAAGCAAAATGACTGCACTGAAGGCCAGCGAAAGATCAGGGATCCTTCCCCACGTTATCTGTTACACTGCACCCCAAAGAGGGCACAAGCAGATGGTTCCTCCTGAGCAGAGTGCAGGCAAGTCAGCACAAGCATTAAGAGCAGCCTCGGAGAAAGCAACCTTGCTTCAGAGATGGCCAGAGCTACCTCAGAGCATCTGTTCTTCACCTTCACTGTAGGGACCACCCTGTACAGCCTCTCTGAGCACAGTACTAACAGCCTGCAGGGAAATGATGCTCACAGAGGCCATGAACAACATCCTGACTTTTATTATCCCTGTGAATTCAGCATTTTTGCATCCATCTGCACCAGAATAGCCATCTCCAGAAATTAGAAGTTTTCTCCTGGAAAGCTCTACTGACTCCTCTTTAATTAGAGGGTTCAGTGACTTGACCAAGGTCACGCAAGGAGCCTGCAGCAGAGGTAACCCTGGAGTCCTCGCACTCCCAGCTCTCAGCTCCACAGCAAATTTCCACACTACATAACTGTAGAGGAGTGACCTACTTTGCAACTTCAGCAACAACAGGGTAGCTTTTAAAGAGCGAAGGGTTGAACTCACAAGTAAAGCAGGGTCAAGTTTTTCAAGCTAGAATAATAGTGCATTTATTTGTCCTTACTGTATGTTGCATTCACGTGCTGAAGGAAAAAGATTTCTGCTTTATGTTAGAATTATTTATTTTTTAAAAAGGTGATTCAGAGGTTAGCAAAATTAAACCTACCTAGCTGAGAATAACATGCTTATAAAGATTGCCTGGGCTGGGGACAGCGTATTGCCCTGATGCTTGGAAAAATGCACAGCTGTAGGGTCGGCTTGCCACGTAAGTGCTGTAATGGAGCCTATATTTAGGTATGTGCACACTGGTCCAGACCAAACAATTTCCCTGCATTTCCAACTCCCAGAAAAATTGTGCTGGGTACTGTGTGGCCACTAAGAAAAAAAAAAACTGGAATTTAAAAACTCTAAAATGTTAACAAGGTAAAGCTGTAAAAGACTACAACTCCCTTCGCCAGTTGTAATGGAGACATTAAACAGCAAGACTGAAGCGTGTTCGGGTAGGAACCGAGCTGCCAAGAGAGCCGATAAGTGGAAAATGATGATTTGGATTTTGCGTGTGGGTGTAAACACAGCAGTCTGAACAAATTTTATCTGTCACATTCATTTACTGTTGGCATGCTACCCATTTGCTAGAACTACAGGGGGGAAAGCCCGACTCTGCCAGCCTTCCAAATGAGGATAGTCTTTTCCGTGTCCACATTTGGATTTGCACTTCTATTTAAAGTCTGTTACTATTCTGGCCAGGCACGTATTGCTCACTTGCCATTTTGGTGCAGAAGGTAATGCTGCTAGAAACGTGAAAATAGCCTGGTCTGCCATCACGTCCTTCCACATGCCAACGGAAACCCTCATTAAAAGCAGGTAACTGCAAACGCGCAAACAACTCTCCAAAGTCAACGACTGTGCGATCTTCTGAGTATTCTCAAAGAGATTTGGGGAAGCAGAGAGCAGCCGCGAGTGTATGCTACCCTGCAGGGGGCCCTGCGGCCATTAGGCGACACAGCCCCGCTGCCTTTCCCGGTACTAAATCACTCCCTTCAAGAAACAGGGGAAATTCATCACTTCTGCAGCTGTACCAGAAGCAACGTGCATTACACGGAGGATCTGTTTGGCCCAAATGATCTTGTATTGCTCAAGTACAATAACTCCCAAGTGAAATATAACTCCCTCCCCCATCTAGGTAACAAAAGGGTCACAACTGAATGAGATGCTGTACTTCAGTGGGCTGTAAAATATTTTGATTAAAATAAAATAGGAAACCAGATGGTATCTATCCCTTGCAGATCCTCATGACCCTCTGCCCTCACAAAAACTCATTGCGCACCACAACTGCCAGAAGTGGGAATGGCAGGTACTTACGACTGACAGGCAAAAGACATGCCAAAGATGGGGATGCAGCGAAAAATGCCCTCCCAACGAGTGTAACTAACTCGCTGCAGCCACTGCCCGCTGAAGAGGCCATGCTTGAAGGATGACAGCACAATCTGTAGCCAAGAGAAAGAAAAGGGGTTAAGATCCACCCCAAAACAACTTCGTGGCAGCAGTAATGCCGGTGCTGGAATAAAAGGCAGCGTGTGGCTGCTCTGCGAGGAACAGCTTACACTGCCTACCACAGCCCGATCTCTATTAGTCAAATTCCCCAGCTCCCCACCCCACCCACACACTTTATTAAAGCTCCCAGCAACCTCCGTAGGCCCCTTGCCACCAAGGATCCTGGGGTGTATTTTAAAAGATCTATGAGATTCCCCCCTTGTTTGATGCCGTCAGACATCATAGCATGCACCAGGGTGGAACAATTTCCACTGACACATTTAATTGGGGGAATTATTGTTCCCAGCAATTTCTTTTGCACTTTTTTAAATCCAAATGGGGAGCAACATTTGCCTTGGAGAATCCTGTTCAATGGAGAGAGACAAAGGTTCCTAAAACAGGACCCCGCCTGCACACTGCTACTCCAGAGCCATTTAACAACAGCAGTTCACCAAAGACAAGGATAAACTTCATGAAAACAGGGGGAGCAAGGCACCCAGACGAGGCCAGGGGAGCTCTTTTGCCATTGACAGGGAAACTGGCAGGCATTGGGTTGCACAGGAAACAGAAGGTAAATATGTCTGAATGCCTGTTTATAATATCGCCTGAATGGGGGTTTTCTAATCCCCAGAGATTATGTTTTAGTGCAGCCAACTCTCATGAAATGTTGTGGTTTTCTTAAAGGCACAGCTCCTGGAACACGGCAGTTTTGTAAAATACTCATTTACAGTTTCCAGCCTCCTTACAGAGGCACCCTCAGAAGCGTGACCCAGCACAACCTACTAAAAAAAGTTAAGTGGAAAGAATTTCCACACCTCCCTTTTCTTCCTTTTGTTACAGCTCTTCCAGTCCTGAAATTTGGGAGAGATGGGGCTGGGGCTCCACGAGCAAACCACATGAGCATCCGTGAGGTGAAACCTGAAGTCATTAAAAAGCAGGTGAAAGTCTCCACCTCCCAGTAAATGGTGCTATACAATGGGGCTTGGCCAAGCCAAACAGGGCCAGCTTTAGGTAACTCTCAGCTTACCCTACTTAATCTAAGTGGTCAAGAATCCATTCACTTCAGTGAAGAAAAACTTTTCTAGAATTATCTAAGAACAAGTATACGCCATGTACCAAACTTAAGACTTTACAAAGCCTTCAATGCGCAAGAAATAGAAGTGCTGGTGTCTAACAAATAAAACTACTTGCAGCCTGAAAGACATTAACCATCAGCTGCAAAAACGCATGCAAAGTACATGCTTGAGTTCTTAACAAGAACTGCCTTCCCCCTACAGATTGGAAGCATTGAGGTTTTCAAGGCAAAACACTAACGCATGATGAAAGTCCTTCTGCTTCCAGGCACTCTTCCCCACATCTTCCATCCTTTGATTTAAAGTTCAGAGCCCTAAATTATGAGACACCAACAAGCAGAATAAACCACAACTCGATTTCTGGTTTATTATTATTTATGCCACCACAGTCCCTAGCATTTGTAATAGCTTACAGACCCACTGGCCAGTTTCTACAGTCTGTACCTCCCCACCTCCACCAGCTCAAGAGCACGGGCACCCAGGTCACTCATTATGCCCGGCACTAGCAGCACTAATTATCAGGAAGAACATTTTAAACTTCAGGCCTGCACCTGCAGGCTGTCCCAGCGGGAACATCTGTGTTACAACAATAGGAAAACAGCATTCCCAGCGTCGATACTCACCACGAACATGAACACCGTGTAAAAGATCAGAGCCATGGCACTGAATGACTGTATGGAGGCCATCATGTTCCTCTGGAGGCTCAATGGAAGTACAATGCACAGGGAGACGGCAAAGAGCAGGACTATCCGGAAACTGCCCGACACCTGGAAGAGGGACCTGCATAAAGAACTGGAGCACGGAGGATACTCAAAACATCCCACCAAATTAGCAAACCCCAATGTGGTTAATTTTTCCAGAGTGAGAAACAATGCAAAGCCAGGATCAATTTCAAATGTGAAATTCTGCTTCTGTACGTATTTAAAGATTTGATGCTGAAAGCTTGCCATTTCTTTGGCTAGGTCTGTGATTAGCTTATACAGTCACTGGGTGCCACTGTTGCTCTACACAGTGCGTGACAGGTCCATCCTGAAGTGGAAGTATTTTGGCGGGGGGGGGGGGGCTGTGTTTAATGCTATTCCAGCACAAGCCCTTTAAGTATTTTCATGCAATTAAATAAAAACTAAACTTACTTGGGAAACAAGAGATTGAAGTCTTGAAAATTCTGATCCAGAAAATTAATCAAAACCTTGCATTGGTATTTATTATAGCAGAACACTCTGAAATGCTTGGAAGTATTTAATACCTAATTTGGCTGCAGCCACAACGCATCTTTTTAACTTCACAGTCCCTTAATCGCAGCTTAGCAGCATCAGGCAGAGCAGATAACAGCCCCGCCAAAAATCCTTCCACATGTCCATTTTGCTTCCCCGCACGGCCCTCGCACCGGCTCCAAGCGCTGCTGCTCACAGCTCTCCAGGAAGAGCAGCAAGAGCCTCCTGCCCACAAGGAGCACCTCTTGCCACCATGCGTCTTGAGCCAACACCGGGCTCATCACGCAGCTTATTCTATCTTAAAGAGGAGGCAGGCGCACAGTAACTTTGGCCACCAAAACAGCAAGGGACAGGACCAAAGTCCCTCTCGAACTAGAGGGCTGCAAGGGGGCGAGAGCTCGGACAGAGGAACTGTCTGTCACTACCCATTGGGGCAGGAATTAAGACAGGAAGCATCAGCTCCTCCAGGAATCTGCTCCAGAATTAATAGAGACCAAGTTAAAAAGAATTCCTTTGTTGGAAGTGCCTTATTGGAGGTTTTACACATCTGATTGTTCGCCATATGTCTGGGCTTCCAGGACTTCATAGAGCTAAATGCTCTGTGCACAAGGCGTGCCGTTAAAGCTCACCATGAGGTGACCCCACAACGCCTCATGGGCTGCTGAGCACGCTACTAAGGCAGGACGCTCTTTGCTGTATCTAAGGCACACACGGCTCGATGCAAGAAGAATGGGGATCACTGTCTGCATTGTAGATGTGATCCAGTGAGGATTTATTTACCTGAAATCCAAGCAGCCGGGCAAAGAAGTTGGACCCCAAATCACCAATGACAACATAGAAAGCAATGCAAGTTCCCAGCATCAGCCCAATCATGCTGCAAAAACAACAAAATACACACAGGTTAGGAGGCTGGAGCAGGAACCCTGGAACGCAGCTCCTGCTCCTGGGCAGGCGCGTGTCAGCAGCCACATTCCCAGCGGATTTGTACTCTGCAGCCCTCACGAGAGGATGAGGCATTGTTAATGCTAAGGCTCCCTTAGAGACACCTGGAGACACTGCCTGCGACTGCCATAACTGCGGCGACGGGGCCCCCACCGATGACACGTGAGCGGCGAGAACACCGCTACGTGCCCTGCGTGGAGCAGGGCTACAGTTCATACGCTGGGAGCATGAGACATCCTACATGCGCTGCAGCCGCTGGTGAAGGATTAAGACACAGGTTTAGCACCGACAAGGTCTCAAGGGCTACACCCTGCACACAACCGCAACAGCTGAAGATTGCTTAGGATCCTACCGCACCCGCCGTTTACCAAGGAACATCCAGAAGAGTTAAACAGAAACGGCTGAAAGGGTACATTTAAAGCGACTTAAAATCTTGTGCAGCCACTTGCTTGTGTTCAGAGGTAGAGCAGCCTCAGCATGCCTCGCTTCAGCGCACACCCGCCCTCTAACACAACTTTCTGGCCTTTCATGGTGGAGACAAGCCTCAGATTTTGCTGAACCAGGGATACAGCGGGCTGCGAGCTCACTCTCACAGTCGTATGAGCAGGCTGTGCATCGCTGCTGGTGTTGGAGGGGAGGACCACGCTTTTACCCTCAGGCTTGTGAAGGGCAGGCCACCAGTTCTGCATTCAATCCTAGTAAAATAAAAACCAGAGAACCTCCATCCACCTCGCGTTCACACCTAACATCTTGGCTAGAGATGCCGTTCTGATAACAGCCCAGGCATAGGTTTAACTGCTGTTTAGAGCCACAGAAAAAACAGACCTCGGAGAGGGCAAGAACTCCTTTATTTCTCGGAAAAACGTTTACAAGAATCAGCAAGAGGTTCTCTCAGCCCCTCGCCCTGCAGCAGGGGCCCACCATGAAAGTCTCGATACCAAATCGGCTCTCAAACTTCTTTCCACAAAATGGACCACACTTTAATGAAAAGATTGTCTTATGAACTGCTTCTCCTCCCATTCATGATTGCATGGACCACTTTCCCTCCCAGTTCCAATTATATAACATCCCTGTGGCAATTACAGCAATTGCTTGCATGGACAAGTAACATCTGAGAAATATTCTGTGTATTTTTAGTGTTCTGCAGCAGTTTGCAGCTGGGAAGAGGGAAGGAGCCAGCACCACTGACTGGCCTGGGCTCAAGACGCCTCCACCAAAAAATCTCTGCTGGAAAAAGCAGTGCTGTAACGATGTCCCATCGCCCATCACCACTGCTCAACGAGACCTGCGAGGGAGCTTCTACTTGCATTGGGGTCACCTGAGGAACCAGAGTCTGTCCTGAAATGGAGACAGGATTTCCCCCACAAGGCATCTCCTAATGCCTGGCATCTTGCAGAGGAAAGCGGCATTGAGGAACGGGCAGGACCAGAGCAGCTAAAGGGTGGATCCGAGGTACTGAACCCTCTCCCTCCCACTAACTCACGGAAATCTTGGCAGGCATTTCACCCCTGGAAAACATCCACAAGTGACATGCCCATGATTTCATAGCGCACGCAGCAGAGCGGGAGATGAGTTCATTCCCTGACTTCTGTGCTCCCACTATCTGGAAAGCGCTCCTGTCTCCACGCAGGAACGGGTGGGACATGCTGAAGGCGACACCTGCGAGCTGCGCTCAGGGGATCTCACTTACGCTCTTGTTCAAATTCTAAGTGGCAAGGAAGACTTCTGGGACCAGAGAAGGCAGGAGGGTAAGAAACGAGAGCACAGCAAGGCCACGAGAGGCTACAGAGCAGTATTTTTCATCAAAGAAAACCAAACTATTCAAGCTTTAAATAAGTAGCAGATTACCTTGTTTCCACCAACATTTTTCCTGCTTTTCCATAGGCATGAAATGCTGGCATAAGAGGAAAAAAAAAAGTTATAGTTAGTCAAAGAAAGGTCCAGAACATGAGTCTGACATTAAACAATAATAGTGACAAAGGGCAGTGCAGCAGGAACCCACCGGTGTTGTGTTTTGGGGCTGTTTCCCTTGCCCACCCTCCCACTTTCTTTTTCCGACATGCCCTCCACAAACTGAAAACCACATAAGACAGGAACAAAGATGAGGAAGAGATAGAAAGCAGGTTCTCTTTTTTTTTTTTTCTATTTAAAAAAAAAAAGAAGTGGTGTGAAGTAGCAGTCACACATGGCAACCATTAAAAGAAAGTCAGCACGGAAGAGAAAATATGCATGTATAAGATGCTGTGTGGCAAAAAGTTACTGCAGTGCAAAATTTCAATCAAACTCTCATTTTTATTTTTATCTTCCCACTATAACTGAACCGCCTGACGTTGCTGGATGGGAGATCTGAGACAGTGCCCAGAACGTTCAATCCCATACCCAGAATACCCAGTACTCACAACCCACACCAAAGGGCTGCTGCCAAGAGACTTTTTTTTCCCCCTCCCATACTTGGGTTGTAGCTTGTAGCAGAAAATGATCAGTAGTCTTTAAATCATTGTGTTTTTTCTTAAAAAGAAAATGCCAAGAAAACTCCGCTTGTATTTTTAGATCTTACTGGGTAGAATGGGAATTGAGACCTCCAGTTCCAAGCACAGACCACATGGCCTGATTCTGTCAGTCTTTAAATGCAGAGGTCCAACATGAAAACCACCACCCTGGACTCCCCTTTGTCTTCTCTCAAGGTACAGCACACATTCCTGGAGGCCGCCAGAAAACAAACTTTATTCGCTTCTGGAAGCATCTTCTGCTATTTTAAATATTAACTTACAAACTCTGATTTCTTTGGACTCTGCTTGAGCTAAAAATTGAGGAAACAAGATGTTCTCCCACAGAATGAGAAAAAAGCATAGCAGGAGACCCACAGCAGAAAAATAAACCAGAGCTGTTATGTGGGGTAGCACCGAAAATAGCCGATGGCTCGGTGACAGACCGGGTGGAACAGCCGCCACCAGGCGCGCTGCCTGAGTGCGAAGAGCGGCCGCACCGCTTCGGCCTCCAAGCTCTCACCTCGTTTGGGAACTTGTGATGGCAAGGGGAAAAGGCAACAGCCCTTGGGGGGTTCAGTCACACAGCCAAAGGGCCAGGGATGAGAGAGAGAGGAACCAGCAAGAGGAAGACATCCCTCCTGGAGACTGGGACATTAACGAGCCAAGCTCCAGAAGGGCTGCTGCTGCTGCACTGCTCCTGCGAGCTCCTTCTTTACGTCACACAGAAAGGTAGGTGCCTCCAGATAACAGCTACAGCTGCCGGCGATAGCCCAGGCCGGAGATGCTGGGAAACAATCAGTCTCCCTGGCGGTTCTGAAGTGATGTTCTAATGAGAACAAGCCTTCAAACGTTATGCCAGATGTCCCCATCTGGGGACACTGGAAAAATTGGATCCTTTATCTTCTCAAGGAGGAAGGAGATGATGACTGCAAAATAAATTGTACAGTCGAGCATCTTCGGAACAGGATCTCTGGGTGCCTAACAAGCTGGGCAGAGCTGAATCTGCTCATTAACTAGAGAAGCCCTTTTAAACCAAGTGTGCTTACTAGAACGGGCAACCTGTGTTTCAGCACTTTTTCTCTGCAGGGAGCGGAGCCGAGCTGCCTCCCAGGGGTGCAGCGTGCTGCTGTTGGGGTCRGTACCCAGCACAGGCAGTTTGCAAAGACCCAGGGCGCTTTCAGCGGCTGTAAGGGGAGGCATTAACCCATCTCCTGGTTAAAGTCTGTCTGGGAACTGCATCCTGCTTCCCTTCTCGTCCACACATCTGCCTAAGGCCCTTCCCTTCCACGCAGTGCTGCAGAACAGTGGTGAAGAACAAAATATTTTTAATACCCAACCCCTTCAGGCATAGAGCGCTGCTGAGCGAAGACGTCTGGGCTAGATATCAGCCTGTTAAGACCCTGGCTCTTTTGTAGCTGTAACGATCGCTCTCAATGTTCCTCCGGAAGGGACTGGCTGACTGAAGTTAATTTGCAAAACTTTCTTACGTCTTTCAGCACTGCCAAAGCCTCCCACAGAATCAGCTGCAGGGGCTGCCAGGATCTCTCGCAGATGTACCAGGGCACGAGCCCACGGTGACAAAGGCTGTCTGTGTGGAGCTGCTCAACCTTGATGCATTAGGATGCACTATAGGAGCGCTGCCTTTCCTCTCAGGGCCGTCCCTCCCGGTGGCACCTCTCCCAGGGCAGAGGCATTTCTTTCAGCGCCAGCGTTTGCGTGCCAGGAAGTTTAGAAGCATTACTGGCCCTCTGTGTATTCGAGCCCCTTGGCTTCAGAAAGTGCAGAGGATCCCTTCTTCCCGGGAGACGCTCCAAGGTGGAGGGGACTCTCTGTACTTCGGGGAAGCGGCACACAAAGACGTGTTGTAAGGGGGCAGGGAGAGGCAACCCGGGCAGCTGGGCTGGGAGCARCGGGGACAAGTCGGACGCTACCTGGGGGCTCCCTCTTCCCTCCAGCATCACAGGCACAACCTCCGAGACCACAAAACTTCTTGAGCAGCATCTCGGGCGCTCTGAGGATGGAGGAAACCCATCTGTCAACAACACGGTCAGCAAGCGAGCCGTGCTTTAGCTCTTTTACCCGTGGCAATGCCAGCCAACTCTCTCCTCCCCCAGAGAAATAAGGGAAACCGAGTAAAAGACGACTTTTCCTGTTATTTCACATGCCAACGGAGAGGACTGGAACCCGACCACCTCCTCCTGCCCCCCAAGTCAGTCAGAATCAGAAGAGAGGTCACAAGCAGAGGCCAACCCTGGCGCCAGCGCAGAGGCGACGAGCTCCGAGGAAGAGGGCTGGCAGGCTCTGCCAAAAACCCACACATGAATCTTGCAGATGTTTTTATTTTCTTGGCCGCTTGGAACCTTGCGCGCTGTTTCCTCTCTGCTCTGCCATAAACGCGCACACAGCTCGGATCCAGGCAGCCCGAGCTCCATGCCAGGCTCTCCGCTGGCAGAACCCGATGTCCTCGGCAGCACACTGGGTGGGGAAGCTCGCGGCTTTTGTGCCGAGACCAATAATTTACACCAGACACCCGCTACGCCAGCTCCCGAAAACTTGGGTTTTGATCAGTCAGCGCTGCATCTCCTCCCCTGCCCTGCAGAGTCAAAACAATTCTGCGCCTATTAACTTCACTGTCAAGAGCAGAATTAAACCCTTGCGTTCCCCCGGGGACATGGGGCAGGGGGGAGAGACTGACAGAGGAACAACACGCAAATTGAAAACTACATCAAGAAACCATTTGCTATTCCAACAATATCAGTATGAAAGTTGTAAATTAAGAGGTCAAAGTAAAACCACAGTTAAAAAAAAAACCAAGCCCTAGAGCTGGAAATTCTCACCGAGGCCGGGGTAGGTCCTGCGCTTGCTGAGATTGGCCGATTTCACCAGGAACATGCAGGATTGATGAGTCATCCAAGAACAGAAAATCAGCAGCAGAGCTCCCAGGACAATGCCACACTGGAACGGGAGAAGAGGGGGGAAGAGACAAGCGCAAGATGGACAGTCAGTCGTTCCGCACAGCCTTATTGCCGTCCCTTATCGCCTTTCGGCTCCCTCGCATATTTCCAGCCGTGCTTTTGCCTGTTAAGGGAGTTCCCTCGACTTCAGAGCCGCCAGGAGAAACATGACGTACGAGCTCAATTTTACTCTCTCCGCAGCCCAAGGACGACACGGAGCAGCCACCTGTTTCCCACAGCTTCCAGCTGCACCAATTTAAGCACCGAAGAGTGAACTGGGAGCCGTTTGTGGAGCAGAACTTCCTCAGCTCCCCTCATTCATCCCCCAGAGCTCTCAGCAGGTTCACACAGAGCAAAGACAGACCGCTCCTAATCCTGAGGTGCAAACTCTGTTGCAAACTTATTAAATAAGAACTATTTGATGGCGTAAACTAATTGCCAAGTTCACTACCAGCGCTGTCCTGCCTCGCTGGTTCACGTGTTTGCAGTGGGGGATGTTAATCACTGGACACTTTTTAAACAGGTGACTTTAAACAGGCACAAGCGATGCCAGATCTTAACCGCAGCTGCCCTTTTTCCTTTTTTCTGCTGCATTTAAATCTGGTGTGGCCGTAAGGATGGCGGCAGCTCCTGGAGAGGGGGAGCGGGGGCACAGCTCAGCACAAGGGTTTGCAAACGCCTCTGAGCCAGCCCACGTTTATCACACGGATAAATTCTTGGGTTTTTTTTCCCTTCTACTCACAAGAAAGGCAGAAATGATTACTCGGAGACCTCACGACAAAGAAAAACACGTAGCTTGGTACAAGAGACGTCCGATCTCGGTTTTTAGCGCTTCTTCCGCTGACCATCCTCTACCAACCACCACAAAACACTGAACCACCCTCCGGATGAGGACCAGGAGCAAACGTGCAGATGCAGCCCCCGACCGCCCTCCCCAGCCCCTCGCCCGAAGCCGGGTCTTCGGGCAGACGCCGCGCCAAGGAGCCGGTCGGGACTTCAAGCTGAGGGGAACGCAGACCAGCGCGCCCAGCTCCCAGCCCTGCCCCCGCACGGGGCTCCCTCTGCGGCGGGGGGAACCCCGACGCCTCCCCCCGACCCTCCCGGCGCCTCTCACCGGCCCCACCGCCACGGGGAACACCGGCAGGACCTCCCCCCCACCCCCCACCCGCCCGCTCGGTTCGGTGAGGCCCGCGGGTACCCGACCCCGCCGGAGACGACAACGAGGGGCGCAGCGGCCGGCCCCGCCGCCCCGGGAGAAGCGTCCCCAGGCCCGGGGGGCGGCCCGGGGGGCGGCCCGGGGGGCGGCGGGGCGCTCACCTGCCGGAAGCAGAAGGGGACGGTGAGCACGCTCACCCCCACGATGCTGTTCACCACGTTCATGATCAGGCCCCAGTTGGAGCCCGCCGCTGCCGCCGCCGCCATGGCGGGCGGCGGGGGTGTCCCTGCGGCGGGGGTGTCCCTGCGGCGCGGGGTCCGGCTCGCAGCAGCCGCCGCCCGCGCCCCCAGCTGACTCCTCAGCCGCCCGTGCCCGCCATGGCGGGACCGGACCCGCCCCGCCCCGCCGCCGGCACCGGCCACAGCGGCACTTCCGGGTTCCGTTGCTCCGCTGGCGCTTCCGGGAAGTCGAGGGGCCGGGCAGCGAGACGCGCCGGGGCAGAGCGGCGCCGAGCGGGCTACTCCTGCCGTCTTGGCGGACCGTGCCCGCTGTTCCTGGGAGAGCTGGGGCGGGAGTGAAGTGGCGGGGGGGGGTCCCCCTGCCTGGGGGCACCCCCGAGAGCCGGGGGGACACAGGGCATGCAGGCATGCACGTGCATGCCTGTAAAGGCGTGCACGCATGCACACGTGCGGGTGGATGCAAGTGCATGCGTGCAAATGCACGCGCACGCATCCCAGAGGATCAGCAGCGGGTGCACATCTGTGCATGCATCCAGCTGCGCACACGCAACGCACGCGGCAGGTCTGGTCCCCATCCTGGCCGGAGCGATCCCCAACTCCGGCGTGGCCGTGGGTCTCTCTGTCGCAGCGGGGTTCCCCCCGGCAGCCTGCTCTGGGGGGGTCCGAGCACCGCGAGGTTCCTCTCCCCGGGGACCTCGTGGTGCACAGGTAACCAGCTGTGGGTGCTGCACCCTGAGCCCCGTGCCGTGGTTGCACGCCACGGGTGCCAACCTCCATCGGGCACCCACACGGCCACGGGCACCCAGCACCCGAGGGCTCCCTGCCCGCTGCAGGCATCTCCCCCCCCCCCCCGGCCCTGCCCGCCCGCTCTCCATCCCCTGAGCAGGAGAAGGGGAAAAAAAGAAAGAAAATAAAAGGCAGGACGCGGGGGGCTCCGGATGGCTCCCCCGGGGCCACGCACGGCGGCAGGTCGGAGCGGCRCACGCCGACTGCACGCTGCCGTTGGAACGAAACACACGGCGCTTGTATAATTTGCAGCAATTGCAATGGGTAACCGCAGGAATTTGCTCTACAAAAGGTTTGCAGGGAGGTGAACACGCCTGCCTAATTCCCTCCAGGTGCCGCGCGGGCTCGGGGGCCGCCGGCGGCAGAGCCGGCTGCGTTTCTCTGCCTCCCGCGCCAGGGCCGTGCCCGCGTCCCTGCGTGTCCCGGGGGTGGGACGCGGGGGTCCCCTCGGGGCTGTCGCTGCCCTGGTCTGGGGGAGCCCCAGTTGTGGCCTCAGCACCCGGGCGCGGGGCGCAGGACCCCGACACGGGACGGGCGGCCGCAGGGGAGGGGAACCCCCGTGTGCCCTGGGGATTCCCCTGTGCCCCCAGCAACAGGCAGCGAGGCCCACGCRTCCCCCCCAACATCTGCCCCGGCCCCAGCCCCCCGCACAGGGCCACCCCCGGGGGCAGCCCTGCAGGGGGGTGCAAACACGCACTCACCCCGCACGCGTGTGCAAATGCACACACGCACCCGCGCGCCTGTGCCAACCCGCGTACACGTGCGCGAACACAGACACGCGTGCACGCRTATGTGTGTGCACGCTACGAGGCCAGGAGCACCCCGCAACTGGCACCCACCTGCTGCCACGGGCTGGGGGTGCCGGTGTGGGGCTGGGGCCGGGCATCTCCCACCCGTGGGTGCCTGAGCACCCACCGGGAAGGGCAGAGCCGCCACCAGGCGCCTGCGGCAGCCGCYGGCCAGGCCGGGAAGGGAAGGGAGAGCACCTTGCTCCCGCGCGGAGGAGACATCTGCAGCGAGTTAGAGGGGAAATCATGTTTATCCAATTAGTGTTACATGGCCCCTAACTCAGCACTGGCAGAAAAAAGGGCTCAGGTGGCTTCTCCGCGTGCCGAGCGGCCGCCGGCAGCCAGGAGCCCTGGCAAGCGCCGAGAGCCAGCCGGCTGCGACCCCCCGCGCCGTGGGACAGGGATGCCGGGGGAGCAGCCCCCGCTTTGCCACCCCTGCGGACCCTGACCCTGTCACCAGCCYGGGGGCACGGTGCGGCGGCGGGCACGGCGGCCCTGGCTCCTCTGCCCCAGCGCTCGCCAGCACGGCTGGCACCGACATGAGGTCACCGGCATGAGCGGAGCCGCCGGCGTGGGTCACTGGGACAGGCTGGGGACAGCTCGGGCGCTGCCCGGCTCCCCGCACGGTGCCGGCCGGTGCCGCCGGGACAATGTGTTTCCAATCGCCATGTCCCCAGCCCCGCTGCAATCCAAACCACCTGCGGCCGCTCGCCTGCAACCCATCAGCTCCCAGCTACCGAGTAAATGGATCGCACGCGGCCCCACGCCGCGGGCTGGCCACCGCTCGCCACCGCACCGCCGGCAGGGACAGGCAGCTGCCCCATCCCGGGGCAAACCCAGGGCTGGTGCTGCCTGCAGCCCCCGGGCAGCCCCTGCCGGGTGGTCTCCGTCCTGGCCCCCTCCCGGCCCCGGGAACACCGTTGGCACGTGCATCCCCTCCAAAAATAGCCTGTTCCTCCAGTGGGCGCTTGCGGTGGCCCGTGGCCCGGCTGCCGGCGTCCCCTCGCAGCGCGGTGGGGTAGGGGTGCTCTCCAGACCCCGCGGGGACACGGTGCTGGGGAGACGCGACCGGGATGCCCAGGCTGGCACCGGGACGGCACCCCAAGCCGGGTGCCGGGAGCCTGGTGGTGTGCAGGGTCCTGGGGAGCCCCAATCCTCCCCGTGGTGCCAGGCTCAGCTGGGGTGAGCCCCCATCACTCCCCTTCACCATGCACTTTGTTGGGGGGAGGACAAGGGCCCCCACCCCGGCCAACCCACCTCCTTCCCCCCAAATCAACAGGGGCTTAACGCACCGCTGCTCAGCAAACGGGAAACCTCGGYGGGCTGCGAAAGGGAAGAAATCATTAGACAAATAAGGACTAAAATGAAGGAAAACAGCTAGCCGTGGCACCGGAGGGCGGGCACCCTGCAGCCRCCGGCGGGGGCCGCTGCGAAGGGCAATTACTGCCAGCCCAAAGGGCTCCCTGCGAGCCAGCAAATATATTTATTGCTGGCAATAACTGCCCGATATTGCGGCGGTGGCCGCGTGCTTGCTGCTGCCTCCTCCGTGGGTTATTTTATTTATTTATCCCCCCCAGCAGCCCTGGGAGCGGCAGCTCCCACCCGGCACCATCCCCTCCTCCTGCTGCTCTGCTGCTCCCAGGGCTTGTCCGTGCCCGTCCCGAGGGACCACGGTTCTCTCCAGCTCCTCAGGTGCCTTCAGCCGCTCGGCCGTTACTAACAGCCCAGAGCCAAATCCTGCCTCCAGCGTGAGCCAGGGTCCCGGCCACAGCCAGACMCTCCCCAGCAGCACCGGGGCCATTTCCCCACCGCAAACCAGCCAAGAGCAAGTGCAAAATTCCCCGGAAAGCGCCAAAGCCCCCTGCACCCCCAGGACCGCAGCCGGCCACCGGCACGAGCAGCAGGACCAGGGCAAGGGGGTGCCACTGGGATGGGGACAGGGACAGCAGGGCTGCACCAGGGACGCCCAGCCCCGCTCAGCCGGCACGGCGTGGGGCATTGCAGCTCCGGCTGGCTCCTGGGAGCCAGCAAAGGGCAAAGCAAGGCCCCGTTGGTTTTGTCAGCATGAGAGAGAAGCGGAGCCGGCGGCAGCGTCTCCACCGCGGGAGCTGCCGGGAAGCCCCGGTGGCTCAGAACCCTTCCCAGTCCTGCCCAATGGCCCAGATTCCTCCCACCTGGATTCRGAGCCACGGAGAATGAAGAGCCCCGGAGAGCTGCCGGAGCTGCAATTAGTGTAATTAGAAAAGGTGGCTTAGGGCTGGCTGGGGATCCCACACTGTTTTACGAAAACGCAAACCCCGCCAGGAGGTGCGGCAGCAGCCGGCGCCGGGCAGGGGCCACCGCTTTGTCTGGTGCTGCTCCGTGGGGGTGCACGCACCTCCATGYGTGTGCACACGTGTGCTTGTATGTGCATGCATGTGCACATGTACGCTTGCACCTACCTGAGCAGAGCCATGCAGAGGCAGATTTGCAATTCCCACGGGTGGTGTTGGCCCAGGAAAAGAGCCGGGTTCGGCTCTGCCCGGTGGGATGCAGGTGGGGAGCTCACCCCCGACCCCGCCGTCCCACCGCCCCTTCCTTGCTCACGGCTGGTATTTGTCTCTGCAAGAATTCACCTTGACGGCAGCTCCGGGTCGGGGGGCTCTGTGCCACGGGGCTCACGTGAACCACCCGCGGCGCAGGGCAGCTCCCCCCCAGGACCGCGAGCCCCCCGGGGACATCCCTGCCCTCCCTGCCCTGCCAGGCAGCTTCCCTGGGGCAGAGCGAGGGGATGGCAGGGTGGGGGGCCCCAGCGCAGGGTCCTGGGGGCTGGAGGAATGGGAACCCCCTCCCCAGGCTGCCAGGGCAGAGCCCACCCCCGCCACAGCCCAGGGGTGGGTGCACCCCAGGGTCAGCACCCGGTGTCCCCCCTCCCCGGGGGGCCAGCACCCACCGCCGAGCAGCCCAGGGCCGCTCCGCTCCCCGCCGCGGCCGATGACAGATGCCTGGCAGAGCCCAGGAACAACCCGGCAAGTATTTAAAAACATAAATTAAAACAAATTGCGTTTTTATATTGCAAATAAGGGCAGTTTTATCGGTTTTATTGCATAACAACCATTAATGAAGTGCAGTTTCAGGCACCTTAATTGCTCGGAGACTAAAGTTCAATCCGTATCTCCGGCGCAGGCTGGGAGCCGCCGTGCGTCACGCGAGTACCTGGCAGATCGGGAATGTAAATACATTTATGGTGACTTAGGAAAGCGGAGGAGCGGGACCCGCTTTACCCGGGCGGGTTAACCTGCACAGACCGCCCGGGGGGAGGCGAGAGGCTGGGGTGACCCCCCCGGGGTGACCCCAGTGTCCCGGCGCAGGAGCCGTGGGGCCCCGCAGCCGGTGCTCGCCGTGGGGCGGGTGTCCCCGGGCCGGCTGACCCCCGCGTGGGCTGGGGCAACGCAGAGCCGGGCCGAACCCGGTAGCCCCCCCCCCCCCCCCAGCACAACACACGCGTGGGCATGCACGGGAGGCGCAGCCGCACACGCGTGTTTCTGCAACGCGCACAGGGGCGTGGGGGTGCAGGCAGGTCCGCAGCACCGGGGACGCACCCGCAGGTGCTGCACAGGGATCTACGCAGCCACGCACACGCAGGACACGCGTCGCACGGGCCACCGCGCGCGCCCGTCCCACGCGAGCCCTGGCACCGCCACACCCGCGCGTGCACGCGCTCCCCACCCGCGCCCACCGTACGCGCCGAGCCTTGCCGAGCCTTACCGAGCCTTGCCGAGCCGGTCCTCCCGCACCCGCCCGCCGGCGCCGCACCGTGGGACCGAGCCCCGCCCCCCCCCCCGGAGCGCGCGCCGCGAGCGTGGGCAGAGCCACGCGCCAGGACCGCCTCTTCCCTCCGCGCATGAATGGGCGCGCCCCGCCCCGCCCCTTATAAGGCATCTGGCGCGGCTCGGAGGGAGGGGCCTGCCCGGGTCCATCCCGCCCCCTCGTCCCGCCCCCTCGCCGCGGCCCCGCCAATCAGGGAGGCGCGCCGGGCCCCCCGCGGGCGCCGGCCTTTGTTTGTGGAGGGCGCCGGGGCCAATGGGCGCGCGGGAGGGGGAGGGGCGGGCCAATGGGCGCGCGGGGGGAGGGGCGGGGCGGGGCGGCTGCGTATGGCCCGGCCCGGCCACGTGCGCGCGGAGCCGCCACCGCCGGGCCCGGGGGCACCGAGCAGCCCCGGGACGGGCCCCGGCCCCGGCCCCGCCGCTCCCTTCGCGTCCCCCTCTCCCGGGACGACCGGGCCCCCCGCCCGCCCGGAGCCGCCCCCCACGCGTGGGGATGTGGCCGTGGCGCCGCTCCCGCGGCACCCCCGGGCCCCGCGCCCTGCGGCCGGGCTGGGGAGCTCCCACCCGGCGGGGACCTGCCCGGCCCTGCCAGTCTGTCCCAGGGGCACGGTGCTCCGGGCTCCCCCAGCAGCCGGCCGTGCCCCCGGGTGGGTGCCATGTCCCGGGGTGGGTGCCGTGCCCCCGGGTTGGTGCTGTGTCCCAGGGTGGGTGCTGTGCCCCCGGGTCGGTACCGTGCCCCCGGGTCGGTACCGTGCCCCCGGGTCAGTACCGTGCCCCCGGGTTGGTGCCGTGCCCCCGGGTCGGTACCGTGTCCCCGGGGTGGGTGCCGTGCCCCCAGGTGGGTGCCATGTCCCTGGGTGGGTGCCGTGTCGCAGGGTGGGTGCCGTGTCCCCGGGTCGGTGCCGTGTCCCTGGGTCGGTGCCGTGTCCCAGGGTGGGTGCCATGCCCCCGGGGTGGGTGCCGTGTCCCCGGGTGGGTGCCGTGCCCCCGGGTCGGTGCCATGTCCTGGGTTGGTGCCGTGTCCCGGGGTGCCGTGCCGTGCCCCCGGGTGGGTGCCATGCCCCCAGCAGCCCCAAGGAGACCTGCCCAGCCATGCACTATCACTGCCGGGCCCCRTGTGCTGGCACCGGCTCAGCACCCTCCTGCCCCGGCAGAGCCCGCCGTGCCCGGGGGGCCGTGGTGAGGGGTGGCCCCAGCCCCGGCCGGGTCCCTCGGGCTCCGTCCCGGGTGCGTTGTGGGTCAGGGCTACRGCAGCAGAGGCGGCATCAGGGCGGCGCCGTGCTCAGACGCCTGTGGCCCCACTCGCTGCCTGCGGATGGGTCCGTGGGGACGACCGTGTCGGGGGGGGGGGCTGGGCAGCAAAGCCCAACTGCCTGCAGCCCCCCCCGTGCAGCCRGAGCTGCACCACGCGTGGACCCCCAGGGCCGGGACTCGCAGCCATGCGCCAAGCYGTGTGCTGGCACCCGGCTGTGCCGGGCACCCACCGCACGGAGGGGTGCGGGGAGCTGCCGCGGTGGCTGTGCCGGGCGGGAGCCTTCCAAGGGGCCCGGAAAGGGCCACCCGGAAATCCCAGCCCACGCCTGGGTTGTGTCCGGGAACCGCCAGCCCCTCCTCAGCCATGAGAAATTTCCTGCTTCCCGACCAGCCCCAGAGCCAGGCCGGCCGCGTGCCCGTGCCGTAGGGCCGCCCGCTGCCGGGCCGTGCTCGCGGCAAAGCCGGGGCRTTAAGTCACTCCCAGGCTGGCGGCGGCGAGCATGGCTGCTTGAGACGAGCYCTTTGCTGGAAAGGTGAAGGTCACGGTTGTTTTTACCATCACAGGCAGCTCCTGGCTCCCGTGTTTGACGGTTCCAATCCCCTCCAGCGCTGCAGGACGCTGTCTGTCACGGCGGGGGCTCAGCCTCGTGCCGGCCATGGTGCTGCCATTCCCATCTGGGAGCCGTGGCGGTGGCCAGTGATGCCCCCGCCGCCGGGTTTGCCAGGCTCCGGCTGCGCTTCTCCCCGTGTCCCCCCACCACCAGCCTGCGGCTCCGGCGCCGGCTGCCCGCGCGGCTCCGCCACAGCCCGAGGAGGAGCCGTCCGTGTGTCCATCCGTCCAGGCCTGCCTATGATGCTGCCCAAACTGCGGGCAGCAGCACTGCAGCAGCCAGGCAGGGGGGCAGCGCCGGTGTCACCGGGGGAGGCAGGGATGCCGGTGATCCCCAGGCCGGCACCGCCGCGCTCTCCGGCAGGCGGGGAAGCGCCGGTGCATCTCCCCTGGCTCGGGGAGAGAACAAAGGAGGGCATCTGCGGCAGAGGGAGTGCCGCTGCCGGATGCGCTGCAGCGCGGCTAATCTGCCCCGCGCCCTCCTCGGGGCCCCGGCACACCCCGCTGCTGCCGTGCCCCTGCTGCCAGCATGCCCCCGGCACAGCCCTCCTGCATGGCCCCGTGCACCGGCCGTCCCCTGCACCGGCAGCACCGCGTGCCGGGGAAAGGGGATGCTCAGCCCAAGACGCGAGGGCCCGTGCGGACCCAGGGGAGGGGGCCCGGCCCCGCTCCCCCCACGGCACCGCGGCGCCGTGGCCCCGGCCTGCCGCCCTCGCGGCGTGTGCCGTTCAATCCCGCCAGGCGCACCGGTGTCGCGGTGGTATTCACCCCAGCTAATGCCGCGCCATAAAGGAAAGTCTTACATTAACGACTTTTGTCACCGAAGTCATTAACATAATAGGACTTCCACATCAAAATTGAATATTAATGCTACACCCGGCTGCGGAGTGAGGCGGATAATTGCTCTAATACATTTTCCAGTAGGATTTTCACATCGCAGCAGCAATTGCATTAGCAAACCCGATTATTACCACGGCCGATACAATGGGACAGTTAATGGGAGTTAAGTTCCTTCCTTTTTCCTTGGGACCCCAGAGCGGCTGAGGCTCCGTGCCCCCCGCCGCCCCCCACCTGCAGAAACCTCCCCGGAGCACGGGGCAGGGGGACACCGTCCCCAGGCTGGGAGCGGAGGTGACGGCAGCGGTGAAGCTGCCTGTTCCCTCTACGCCTGCAAACACGACCCTTGGTCGCAGTCAGCCTTGCAACACGCCGGCAAACCCGCGGCCAGCTGGAAACCCGCCTGCCCTGAGCGCCAGGAGGCTGAGCCACCCGCGCCGTGCCATGCCGTGCCRTGCCGTGCCGTGCCGCGCCGCAGAGCCCCGGGATGGGCCGTGCAGAGGCGGCAGCGGGGTCACACTGGCCGGGGGTTCCCACCACGGCGATGCCGGGATAGCCGGGAAGAGCAGGGGGTTGCTCCAGCCCCTGACTCTGCCCGGCAGCCTCGTCTCCTTTCCGAGGGGGTTCGGCAGCTCCCGGGAGGATGAAGCACCGAAACATCCGGGGCAGGTGCCCGTTCCTGGGAGAGTGGCTCCAGCCGGGCCGGCAGAGGGGCTGGGGACCCTTGCCGGGTCAGGGTGCCAGCGCCCAAATCGCAGCCTCCTCGCTGCCCCCCTAAACATGCCCTTGGCCGGAGGAAGATCCCCCCTGCGCAGGGCCAGGCGGTGCCGGCCGGCCACCGCGCAGCCGTGCAGGAGCACGCAGGGCTTGCGGCGGGACGGGTGCATGCATGCACGCGCCGGCGCCGCGTGGCAAAGCCG
>JAYKAV010000223.1:1382647-1406807 GCA_035582835.1 Phoebastria nigripes
CTGGGGAAACTGGGGCTCGTGCACGGAGGGTACTGGGGAAATTGGGGACCGCGAACCGGGGGTATGGGGGAAACGGGGGGGGCTGTGCCCCAGGGATGGTGGGGAAATTGGGGACCATGCACGGGGGATGCTGGAGAAAAAGGGGGCTGTGTACTGGGGAAACTGGGGACCTGTGCGCTGGGGGACGGGGGGCCTGGGGAAGTCGGGGGGCCGCAACCCCCCGGCCTGGCCGCAACCCCCCGGCCTGGCCGCGCTCTCACGCTCTCCTTTCTCTCCCTTGCGCCAGGAGCGGAGGATGAGCCGGGAGCCCCGGCGCGGAGCGCGGCACGCCGCCACCGAGCCCAGCCCGCCGCGGCGCTGAGGATCGCCGGCCGCGCCGAGGAGCTGCGTCGGCGTCCCGCCGTGCCCCCCGCGGGCAGCGTGCGGGTGGGTGGGTGTCCCCGGCATGGACGGCCGTGACTTCGCGCCCCCGCCGCGGCTGCTGTCGGAGCGGGGCAGCCTGGGCCACCGGCACGGCGCGGGGCGCGTGGCGGGTTCGGCACACGGTGCCGTGCAGCCCCCCGGACACTTCCAGCCCACCAAGTACTTCCCCGCGCCCATCTCCATGGCCACGCACACAGGTCAGAGGCGCCGGGGTGGCGGTGCGGGGGGCCGGGAGGGGCGTGGGGGCCCGGTGCACTGGGGGCTCGGCCTCCCCTTTGTGCTGTACCCGCTGTCACCGCGCCCGGTGGTTTTGGGGGGGTGGGTGTGTGGGGGCTCACGCACACGGGGGGCATTTCCCCGCCTGCCCGCTCTGCCGGCACGGGAAGAGCGCGACCCGCGGGCCGGCCCGGCGAGATCCCGGTGCCTGAACAAGGAAGCGCTTTCTGGGCGAACAAGGAGGCCGTTATGCGCGGGGCCGGCGCGGCGGTGCCGTGGTGCGGCAGCGGCAGTGGGGAAAGGCCAGCAAACCTCGGCTCTATATAAAGCGCCGAAGTGTCAGGGTGAGAAGGGGTTTGCAGCGCGTGCGTTCGCCTCTGCAGCTGGTGTCCTGCCGGAGACGGACAAAGCGCAGCGCGTGGCCGAGCACGGCACGGCCAACCGTGCCGGCACCGGGATGGGGCTCGCTGGATCCGGCCACTGCGCCGGCATCCACAACGTGCGCTGCCCGCTCGGCTTTGTCTGCGGCGGCGTGCACGGAGGGCGCTCGGCTGTGGACGTGCAGGGTTGAAGCGGGGTGCACGGCACAGGGGGGCTTTGAGGGTGCAGGGGCAGGCAGCGGGGAGCCGGTCTGCTGCTGCCGAGCTCCGGGACGGAGCTGAAGCGGGAGCAGGGCCGGATCCGGTGTGCGGCATACCGGCTCGGCACGGCACTGCCCGGGGCCCCCTGCTTCCCGCCGGCGCAGGCGGTTTTCTTGCCGCGGCACGGCGGCAGCGCCGGTTATTGTCGCCGCCTTGATGAGCTGTGAATACTAATAAAATTATATCTGCTTTAATGGGATTACAATTAGTGCGTGGATTAGGGCGGGGGGCACGGCCGGGCCGGCGCGGGGGGGTGGCGGCGGGGGCCCAAGGCTCCTGGAAGGAGGTGGAAAGCGGGGGGCACCGGGGAGTGCCGGGGAGGCGGCGCCGGATTGGGCCCGCAGCCGGGGCGGTTTCGCTTTGTGCCGGCAGCCCCCACGCTGTGGCCGGGCCCCCCAGGACCACCGCCGGGCTGGGGGGGGCCTCCCTGGCCTCCCCCTGGCTTTGGCGTGTGGGGGGCCTGCGTGGGGGCTTGTTGCCCGTCCCCGGGGTGGGGGACCACGGTGGGGGCTCGGCCCCTCTCCGGCTCGTGGTGGCCGGGGGGGATCCCCGGGGGACGCCAGCACTGGGGTGCTGCTGGCTTCCCTCTGGCTTCTCGGCGTGGCGGTGTCCCTGCGGCAGTGGCGGCCGGACCCTCACGCCCGCCGGGGCCTGGGCGACACATGGGAGCCCAAATGCAACGGAGGTTGTTAAAATAACATGGATCAGGCTAAAAATACGCCGGTAGAAACTCGCCTTATTAAAAAAAAAAAAAAAAAAAAAAAAAAGGAGAAGCCAAACCCAACAACAGAAAGAGCTAAAAATATTCCTGGCTTTGGCAGGGCGGGCGCAGCCGGAGCCGTTCCCGGCGAGCCGCACTCGGAGGCTTTCGCGCGTACGGGAACGTTGCTCAAGCGCATAAAAATGATAATTTAGTGCCCAGCGCGGGGCCGGAGCCGGTGGGAGGGGGGTCCCCAGGCCTGGCACCCCGGCGTCCCCGCGGTGCGGCTGTGCCACGGGGCCGGGAGCCGTGGCAGCGCGCGGAGCGGTAATTAACGCCGATGATTGATAATTACCCCACCCAGCAAATAAAGCCAGCCCGCGGTTTGCCGGGCGGTGGTGGCAGGGCCGGCGCGGCACGCGGCAGCCCCGGGGCACCGTGCCGGCCGGGGGGGCTCCAGCCACGCTCCCCCAAATGGCTCCCGGCGGCGGGCCGGACTACACCTCCCAGGAGCCTTTGCCGAGCGCTGGGGGCCGGAGGCCGCCCTGGGAAGGGGAGATAAAAACTGTTTAGCTTGATTTTATTAAAGCCATAATTCAGGGCTGCGCAGTTATTGCAAACAAATGCTTCGGTTTGCGTCTGGTTTTGGCACCGGGACCATGCAAATGACGGCGTGAGACGGCGCTGGGGGCTGGAGCACAGGGAGCCGTGGCCCTTCCTGGTGCTGGGGGGTCAGGGGGGCCGGGGACCCCCGGAGCTGCCGGGAGCCCAGGCCGGGGTGCAGCCCCTGCTCCCTGATCACGGCGCTGCCGGGGGCACAGCCCGGCTGGGGGCTGCGGTCCCACTGCCCCAGCACACCCGCGCCGACCCCTGTGCCGAGCGGGGCCGGGGGTCCCAACACCCCCGCCACGGGTGGTGGGGCAGGAAACTTCGGCAGAGGCTCGGCTGAGGCCGCGCTTTATGCCGGGGCCTCAATTTTTGCCCTTCTGACGTTTTTATGGACTAATATATAGTTGAGATCGCGCTGGGCTGTTTGTCACCGCGGCGGAGCCCTCGGTGCATTGCAATGTATAACAGCGCTGGGGGGGCTCGCACAAGGGCGCCGGGCTTTGCCGGGAGCACCGCTGCCGTGGCGGTGCTGGTGTGCAGCCCGGTGCCGGCGTGCAGCTTGACTCCAGCGGTGCTGCTTTGCAAACCGGTGCTGGTTTGCATCCCGGTGCGGGTGTGCAGCTCAGCCGTGGCAGTGCCGGTGTGCGTCCCGGTGCGGGTGTGCGGTGAGCCGGCGGCATGGCGCTGGCGGCCGGCTGGGCTCCCGCAGCTGTCCCCCTCCCTGGATTAAGTTGCAGGCTGGGCTCGGGCCGGGCACTGYGCGGTTCCCCGGCGTGGCTGGGGGGATGGAGGGGGGCAGGTGGGGACGGTGGCCCTGGCCGGGGTGGTGATGCAGGGCTGGGTGCCAGCGCTGCAGCCGCTCCACATCGCAGCTTCCTCATTAATGACCGAAGTCGGGGTCTGACGAGGGGCTGGGAGGCCACGGCACGGCACCGGCACGGCTGTGGCACGGGGGCTCCCTGCTCCCCTCCTCGGCACCGTGTGCCAGCCCGGCTGTGCTGCCGCATGCGCTGCATTTTAAAAAGTAGGTGTCAAAGTTAAAACAGATTTTGAGATTAACTTGTCTGCTCCTCGTTAGCCACACTTGTGCCGGGGGGACACACGCGCGTGTCCGGTGGGAAGAGTGGGATGTGGAGAACCCAGATCCCGTGGAATTACCCTGGAGTGGTTTCATGTGTTCGTTAGCGATCAGCTGGATCTGCGCGGAGACGCTGCTGCTGCTGCGCGCCGGGGCCCGGGGGGACGGGCAGCCCGAGCAGCCGCGCGGCGCGATCCAGGCAGCTGCCGCGAGCCCCGGTCACCGCCAGTAAATGTGGTGATTGCCCCGAAGTGGGAGGGTGCGGGGGGGTCTCAGCACCCCGGGCTGTGGGCACCCAGCCTTTGCCTCCCATCCCTGCACCCCCCGGGGCTGCCCGACCTGGGGGGGTCTCGTGCCGGGGGGGGCTGGGGGCAGCGCTGCCAGCAGTGCCGCCACCGGGTTCCGTGGGCCAAGCACCGCGTGCACGGCGGGCTCGGGGCTGATCCCCCAAGGGGGGACTGGGGGTGCAGATGGGCTCCATGGAGCATTTGGGTGCCCCTCTGGGCCCCCCCGGCTCCTCGGGACCCCCCAGCTCCTCGGGACCCCCCAGCCCAGAGCGTCCCCGTCCCCCCCGCAGCTGGTTCCTCTCCTGGTGCTGATGGCAGCGATATGCGACAGCCGAGCGGGGAATTACGGTGGAAAATAAAAATAGCAGGATTTGGTGATTCGGTGACTCTGCAGAGATTCACACGGGCTGCCCCCCCCCCCCCCCCCCCCCCCCCCCCGCGGTAAATAAACACTCACCCAATAATCTCATTCTTGGAGTTCTTCTTTATCCGCTCCGTAAAACAAAACAGATGGGCACAGCGCGGCCCTGCTTCCCTGCCTGCTTCCCTGCCTGCCGCCCTGCCTGCCCCGCAGCATCGCCCCGGGGCAGGATCCGACCCCGCTGGGTGCTGGGGTCCCCCGGACCCGGCAGGGAGGGAGGGGACGAGTCCTCGCAGCCCCTCGGGGTTGCTCCCTCCCGCGTAGTGCACGGGCAGCCCGGGACCCCGCGGGTGCGATGCTTTGCAGGGGGTCATGGGGGAGATGGGGTCACCGTGGACCCCAAGTTTGGGGGGGTCCCCTGGGGGGGCCACGTGCTTGGCCTCTGTGGGACACCAGGCCCCCGCGGGGCGGCGCAGGGTGGGACGCTGGGACCCCCTGGGCCCTCCCGGGCTTCACCGCAGCCCCGGCCCGTGCCGGGCCTGCGGCTGCTCCCAAAATGGCCTCTGGGCTTTGCAAGCCGCATGCATCTGGCGTGCAAGTCATGCGTTGGGCGTGCAAGTCGTGTGTGCCGGGCGTGCGGGCAGCGTGCACCGTGCGTCAGTTGTGCAAGGAGCCTGCCCCAAGCCGTGCGCGCCGGCCCTGCGGGCAGCGCGCGCCGCCCTCGCGAGCCCCGTGCAAGCTGCGTGCATCAGCCGCGCGAGCCCCGTGCAAGCTGCGTGCAGCGAGCGGTGCGTGCGCACGGCCCCGGTGCGGCGCACGGCCCCGGCGAGCGTGCAAGCGTGCGGCAGCGCGCAGCCTCTCGGCGGCTCCAGCCTCCCCTTCCCTCCGTCGAAAGCCGACAGCTTGCGAGTGGCACTTAGCACGGAGCGACTGCCGTGTGATTACCCATCGGATAACGTTTTAATTGTACTTCTGGCACTCTGTCAAGCTAATTTGAACTGCATTTCAATATTACAGCATTTATTTAGTGCCATAACAATATGGATTAATCTTAAATTATAACACCGAGGGAATTATATTACACTTATTTCCTATTTGCCAAATATTTAAAGGCGCCGCGTGGGTTGCAAAGCGCGTGGTGGGGTGTTGGGGGGGGGCCGGGGGTGGCACCTCGCTGGGGTGCCCGGCCGTGGGGACGCGGTGCGGGAGGGTCCCTGCCGGCTCCCGGCGTCTCCGCCTGCGGCCCCGGCCCCGCTAGGAATGTTCCAGCCCCGAAATAGCCGAGGGAGTAACCCAACCCCGCGCCCCGCGCACGTCCCCGCCGCCGCGGGGACCCGGGGACCGTCACCTCGCCCGGGCGTGCCCAGGGCTCCGGGGGGCTGCAGCCCCCCCACCTCCCTCTGCAGAATGGAGCCCCCTAAATATCGGGGTGCAGCCGTGCGCCCATGCCGGGGGGGCTGGTGGGGTGCAGCCCCCACCTTCCCGGAGCCGTGGGGAGGGGGAGGGCCAGGGTGTCCTGGAGAGGGGGGCCGGGGATCCCCTCCCTTTCCTGGCAGCCTTGGGGACCCCGCTGCCGGCCCCCAGCCCAGAAATCTGCTGGGCCAGAGCAGCCGTGGCCGGAGTGACCCCCCCGGGGCCGCGGCCCCCTCCCCGCCCTGGCCCCCCCCTCCCCGCCCTGGCCTCGCTTGCTGGCGGGGGAAACTTTCCGTCGTCCCAGCACATTCCCATCTGCGCCGCGCTCGGCGCGGGGGTGAAGAGTGGCTTGGAGGGGGGGGGAGCGCCCCTTCCCACCCCCCCCCGGTTCCACCCCAGCCCGCATCCCCCCCGGCGCTGTCAGCGCGGTTGTGCTGAGACCTGGCATGCTTGTCACACATGTGACCCTCTGTGGATTTGGGGCCAAGGTGAAAAGCCCCCCCGGGGCCGCCCCGGCTGCGGTTTGGTGGTGATGAGGGGGAAGCGGCTTCGCTTCCCTCTTAACCCTTTCCTCCGGCTGCAGCCTCCCCCCCCAGCCCCGTCCGGGGGGTCCCGGGCGCTGCCAGCCCCAAAACCCGCTGGCACGCCCCCGCCTTCTCCCCTGCCTCGGTTTCCCTGCCCGGCCACGCCGCAGGGTCCAGCTCGGCGTCGGGGAGAGTGTGGCGTGACCAGGGCTGTGCTGGGATGGTGTGGGGTGGCCGGGGCCAGTGCAGTGCCTGCGTGGCCGTGCCGGAGTTCCCGGCGTGGGCGTGAGGTGCAAAGCCCCACACAGCCCCCGAAAAGCCGCTGGGGCCGGTGTCTGTGGCCGGGGCCACCCTTTCCGCCCTGCTGGCGCCCGGCACGGGGGATTTTCTTGCTGGCTGTGCCGGTGCCGGGAGCAGTGCCGTTGGGGCTGACTCACGGTGCTGGCTGCGGGGAGCCCGGCCAGGGAGTTCCCAGGCTGACGCTGCTGGGAGATGAGGGGGGGCCGGGGTGGGACCCCGCTGCCCATCTGCCCCATGCTGGCAGCCGGCCCCACGGCGCTGCGCCCGCCCCGGTGCGGGGCACCTTCGGCACTGCCTGCTCATGGGTGAGATGAGTTGTGCACGGTCTTGGGGACCCTTCCCTGTCCTCGCCGGCACCGCAGCCGGAGGGGGCAGAGCTGGGAGGCTGCTCTCTGACTGTGCACTGTGCTGAGCCGTGCCGTGCCATGCCAAGCTGCGCCATGTCATGCCGAGCCGTGCCACGCCACGCCGAGCCGTGGCAGCGCGGGGCAGAGCACAAGCGTGCAAGGGGCTGGGGTGAGCGTGCGTGTGGGCGTGCGAGGCGGGTGGGAACAGCGCGGCCAGCCGCGGGGCCAGCGCGCGCCGGGGGATCCGGCCGTGCCAGTGGGCGTGAGTCAGCGGGTGGGAGGTGTGGGGAGCGGCGGCCGTGGCCCCGCCAGCCCCCCCGGGACGCTCCGCGCCAGCCCGGCCCCGCCGCCATCGGGGGGGTTTTATTTTTTTACAGCCTGTTTCACAGCTTCCAGAAAAGGCTCGTTCTGGAAACCTCGGCTTCCTGCCCGGCGCAGCCGCCCGGCACGCTGCCGGCTCCACGCCCTGCGGCGGGGTCCCCCGGCACGGCCGGGGCTGGGTGCGCACTGAGGCGGTTGCCTGCGGGCGGCACCGGGCACGACTCCTCCGGGATGCGTTGGCGCGGCCGGGCCAGCCGGCGGGACGTGCCCACCCGTCCCGGTGCGTGCCGGTGCAGGGGGGGCAGTGTCCGGCCCCGGGGGCGCGCGGTGCCGGTTCCCAGGGCCCCGGGCAGGGTGTGGCCATGCCCCCGGCCCACGCGGCCCCTGCCCGGGCTCGGCCCCCGGCCGGCCGGCGCAGGAAGGAGCGAGCTGCCTGAAACCACATCCCCGACACTCATCCCAGAGGCATCCCGGAGGGATTAGCTGGGGAGCGTGGGCCGGCTTAGAGAGCAAAGCATCGCTTCCTGCCCCGGCCGGGCGGCCGGCCAGCCTGGGCTCCTCCGCACCGCGCCGTGCCGAGCCGTGCCGGGCAGGGGGTGGGCGGCCGTGGCCCCGCCAGCCCACGTCGGCACGCACACGGATGCGGGGAGCGGGGCCACGCGGCGAGGGGCGGACGGTGCTCCCTCCCCCCGGTTCCCGCCCGGCCGCTGGCCACCGGCTCCAATGTTTCCACCATGATCTCACGGCTYGGCTGGGGTGGGGAGCGCTGGCCTGGGCCTCCCTGGGGGGTGCTGGGGCCCCCCCAGGCTGTGGGGGAGGCCACCGGGGTCAGGGTGGGGGCTGCCCCCCTGCCCTGCACTTCCCTTGCTGGCCATGTCCTCCCCACGCGCCTGCTCCTCCCTGCACACGCATCCACACATGCATGTGCACACACGTGCACACGCATGGTGTCCCGGCCCCGGGGAGGTGCTGTCCCGGTCACAGGCGCTGTTGCCGTGTCCCCAGCCTTCCTGCCACCACCTCCCGGGCACTGGCAGGGCTCTGGCTGCCGCAGCTGCCAGCTGCCCGTGCTGGGAGCGGGATGGCCCGGCTCACCCTGGCACGGCACGGCACAGCCTGAGCCCCGGGGAGGTCAGGCTCGTCCTGGCACTGGGGGCAGCCGGCGTTCACCAGCGGCTCAGAGCTGCAGCATGGGGAGCCGCACGCGTGTGCAAAGCCTCCCACGCGCCAGCACACGTGTGTGCCCAGGGCGTGCACACGGGGYCAGGGCAGGGCACCGGTGCCCCTCGCACGGCTCTGCTGCGCCTCGCACGCCCCGGTGCGTGTGCCAGCCCTGGGGGCTGAGGGGACGTGAGGGGCGAGTGTGCACGAGGGGTGTGATCGCACGAGGGGTGTGCCCGCGCACGCAGCRTGCACGCACGAGGGATGCGCAGATGCAGCGTGGGCTGCGCGCAGCCCTGCAGCAGGCGCGTGTGCACGAGTGTGCCCGAGGGAGCGTGGCGGGGCGGGCGGGCGAGGGGGGCGCGGGCAGCCCTCCCTGACTCTCTCCTCTCCCACCGCAGCCGGCAGCGGCCTGATGGGGAACGCGCCCGCCTCCTCCTTCATGGGGGGCTTCCTGAGCAGCAGCCTGGGCTCGGGGGCGCCCAGCCACCCCGCCGGCCCCGCTGCCTCCCCCCCAGAGCCGGCTTTCCGTGGGCCCCACTCCGGCACCTCCCAGATCTGGTTCTCACACTCCCACGAAGGTGAGCAGGCGCCGGGGCAGGGACGGGTGGCAGCAGCCCGGGGTGGGCGGGCAGGGTGTCCCTGCGGGGTGGCCAGGATGCGGCCGGGGCTCTGCCTGGTGCCGGTGGGTGACATCCAGCCGGCGCCCACGCAGACGGGGTTCAGACCTCCCAGGCACTGGCACACGGGGTGGTCGTGGCAGCCGGCCGGCACGGGCACGCGGTTGGCACGCAGCGAGCTTCGGGGTGGCGGCGGGGGGGGCACAGCGGGCAGCGTGCCCCACAGACCCCCCTGGGCATCCACGGGGACCAGGCTCAGCCCCCCACAATCGGGGCTCAGGGCGGGCCGGAGAGGCTTGTGCCGGGCTGCAGACCCCTGCCCGGTGCCAGGAGCCGGGCTGAGGCCAGGCCAGCTCGTGTCACTGGTGGTGAACCAGGTGCTGTGCTCCCCTCCCGCGGCAGGGACCCCCGTGCTGGGGCAGGCTGCAGCATGGGGACCCCCGGGGCAGCACACGCAGCCCCGGTTAAACAGACACCCCAGCGCAGTGGGAGCAGGGGCTCCCTGCAGCCTGGCACGGCCCCTGGCGCCCTGCGGCACGCCGGCATCCCCGTCCCCACCTGAGCGGCCGGAGCGAGGGCCGACAGAGTTAAGGAGCGGGGAGGTGGTATTGGCGCGGGGCCCTGGCAGCTGGCCCAGCTGGTAGTTTGACCGGCTGCCAGTTGGCTCCCGGCGTGCCGGGGCCTGCACGGCGCGCCGGGGGGGCGCGGGGGGGCCGGGCAGCGCACGCGGCTCCGGCAGCGCAGCGCCCGCCGTTGACGGACAGCCCGCCCGAGCGCACTGGCTAACGAGCCTGTAAGGGCCGTGCCGAGCTGCCGCGATACGGCCACCGCCGCCATGAGTCTGTGGGGTCTCAGCCCAGCGGCAGCTCCCGGGGGGGCGGGGGGGTCCCTGGCCCGGAGGAGATTACAGGCTCCGGCAAAGCATCTATAGTCAGAGCGGTGCATGGCGGGGCTGCTGCGGTGTGGTGCGCGCCGTGGCACGGCACGGAGATGCCGTGGGGGGCCGTGCGCCTGCGCCCTGGTCCCCCTTGACCGCCGTGCCCCCAGCCCCGGGGTACCCCCGCTTCTCCGGGAGCCTGGCCTCCACCTTCCTGCCCATGAGCCACCTGGACCACCACGGCAACAGCAACGTCCTCTACGGCCAGCACCGCTTCTACGAGAGCCAGAAAGGCAGGTACCGGGGTCCCAGCACGGCACCGCGGTGCCACTGCAACCTCTGGGGCCAGCCGGGGTCCCCCGCGGGGGCATGTGTCCCCAGCGCAGCAGGGGACGGCGGAGAGGCTGCCGGGCAGGGGTCGGGGGCTGAGCGCCCATCCCCAGTGCTGGTGCCCGGTGTCGGGGCGGGGGGCTGGCGGCGGAGCAAGCACCGGGTCCCCAGGGAGGAGCGGGGCCRGCGGGCGCGGGGTGGTGGGCACCCGTCCCAGCTGCCGCCGCCGCCGCTCTCGCTTTTCACAATATTGTGGCGGGCGCGTAATAGGGAACATTGTTTGGGTGGGAAATGGAGCTAATTAGGCCGTGCCTTCCCCCGCGCTCCTCCCCTCGTTAGCGGGGAGCCGGTGCTGGCACGGCTGTGGCCCCGGGTGCCCAGACCGCGCCGTTGTTTGGCAGGGGGGCGGCGGGGGGCTCACCCATCGCCCTCCCCTCCAGATAACTTCTACCTGCGCAACCTGCCTGCCCAACCCGCCCTGCTCCCCGCCAGCCATGGCTTCCCTGGCATCGCCCGTGCCGCCCCCGGGCCCCCCGCCGGCTCCTGCAGCCGGGAGCGGGAGGCCGGACCCCTGCCCAAGACCCCCAAGGACTACGACCGCTTCCTGGCGGGCAAGGAGAAGGCGGGCAAGGGGGACCCCAAGGAGCGGCCGCCCGAGGAGGACCCCAAGGAGCGGCACAAGGCGGTGCTGCCGGTGCCGCCGGAGGGGCACTGCAAGGAGGGGCTGCCCCCCCGGGGGGCCGGTGACGGCCGCCCCAAGCACCTCGCCTCCTGCCTGCTGGGCGCCAAGGGGCTGGAGGGCGACGCCGGCCGCGCCGTGCTGCCCAGCTGTGCCGGTAGCGCCCTGCCCCGCGCCGGCCGCTGCAGCGCCAAGGAGCCGTGCCGGGGCGAGCGGGAGCCGGGCGCCCCCGAGGCGCCCCAGCCCTACGGCGAGTGCGTGGAGCGGCGGCAGATGCTGCACCACGCCGTTTCCTACACGGTGCCCACCGGGCCGGCCCCGCTCGGCCCCGCCGCCGGCTCCTTCCCCTGCCTGCAGCTGCACGCCGGCTCTGAGATGCTGTGCCCGCTGCCGGAGCCGGCCGGCCGGGAGCTGAAGCTGAGCGGGGCCACGCTGGTGCCCTCGGTGGGACACCTGACGGACAAGAGCCGCTCCTTCCAGGTGGCGGCGGAGGCCGGCGGGCTGGAGCGCGCCGAGGGCAAGGAGCGGCACGCCGAGGCGGGGGCCGAGCCCCCGGCTGCTTACGGCGGCCCCTTCCACCACCCGCTGAAGGCGGAGGGCCCGGCAGAGCGGCGGCTGGAGTGGGGGGGTCCTGGCGCCCGGCTGAAGGGGCTGGAGTACCTGGGCGGGGGGGCGGCTGAGGGGCCCCCCTTTGCCAGCCGGGGCCCGGCGCCCAAGGGTGCTCTGGAGAAGGGCTACTTCGAGGTGCCGCCGGCGCCCGACTGCTCCCGTGCCGCCCGCCCCGACCCGCTGGGCGTCCGGGTCGGCCCCTCCTGCTGCACTTTAGAGAAGGGCCCCCCCAAGGACCCCCCTCCGGGGCCGGGTCCCCAGAAAGTGGCACGGATCCGGCACCAGCAGCACCCTGAGGTGGAGGCGGCCGGCCCCGGCCCCGAGGGCAAGCGCAAGCCCCTGGAGCTGAGCGCCCTGGGCTACGGCGGGCCCCCCCTGCCCCCCTGGGGTGTGCAGGGCCAGGGGCCCCCCCTGGCCGTGGCGGAGGAGCGGAAGGGGCCCTACCTGGACCCCTTCGGCACGAGTCTGCAGCAGGCTGCGTTGATGACTCAGGGCCCGGTGCTGGGCCAGGAGGTGCCGGCCGCCCCGGACGAGGTCTCGGCCATGAAGAACCTGCTGAAATACAGCAACCAGGCGCTGCTGGGGGGGCAGAAGGGCCCCCCCTTCGTGGGGCTGGGGGGCGTCAAGGGCAGCTGCGCCCACCAGGACGCCAAGTTCCCCCCGGGGAAGGGGCAGCCGGAGCTGGAGCGGCCGGACTGTGCCCGCGGCCGGGAGCACGACGGGCTGGCCCCCGGCGAGGGCGAGGTGCGGCAGCCGCCTGTCGGCATCGCCGTGGCCGTGGCGCGGCAGAAGGACACGCTCGGACGACCCGAGCCCTCCTACGGTGGCGGTGGCTCCGGGCGGCAGGGCCGGGCGGCCGCCAGCATCAAAGGTAGGGCCCGGGGAGTGGGGGGGCCAAGGGGGTGGTGGGGGGCCGGCGGTGCCGCGCTGACRCCGCTGTCCTGTCCCCGGCACAGCGGGCACTGCGCGGCCCATGCACCTCATCGACCTGGAGGCAGAGGAGGAGCGGGGCCGGCTCTGCGAGGAGCGCCTGGGGCTGCCGGGGCGAGAGCTCCTTCTCCAGTAAGTGCCGTGGCGGGGGGACGGGGGGGTCCCTGCCCGCCGGGGCTGGTCCCCGCGGTGCCATGCTGCCCCACGCCCCGTGTCCCCCCTCTTCCCGCAGGGACAACAAGGACCTGGTGGAGTTTGCCCGGATGCACCCGTCGGGGGGGTGTCCCGGGGAGCTGACCCCCCACCTGATGATCGCCGGGGGCTCCTCGCTGCCGGCGGGGCAGCTCGGGGGGGACCCCGGCGCCCACGCCCACCCGGCGCACACGCACTGGCTGCCCCGCACCCGCAGCCCCTCCATCTGGATGGGGGGACACTCCTACGGTCAGTGCCGCCGGCAAACGGGGGGGGCTGCCGGAGCGGGGCTGGCCGGGTGCCGACCCCCCCCCCCCAGCGGGGTGCTGCCCCCCCGGCGCTGACGGCCCCTTCCCGGCCCCGCAGGCATCGGCCACCCCGCGCTGCACCAGAACCTGCCGCCCGCCTTCCCCGCCTCCATGCCCAGCACCATGCAGCCCGTCTTCCCCCTCTCCCAGGACCCCCCCGCCCAGCTCGTCATCCTGCCCACCGAGCCCCCCGCCCACGGCACCCCCCACACGCTGGGTGAGGCTGGGACGGGGGATGGCGGCGGGCACCCCCCACCTTGTACTGGGGGGCCCCGGGGGCACTGCTGTGGGGTTTGGGGCTTGAGGTGCTGGTGGGGGAGGAAATGGGGTCCCTGGGGGTGCTGCTGGGGGTGCAGGGGAGGGAGATGGGGGACCCCGTGGGTGCTGCTGGGGGATTGGGGGTGTAGGGGTGGGAGATGGGGTCCCTGCGGGTGCTGCCGGGTGTGCAGGGGTGGGAGATGGGTCCCTTTGGGTGCTCCTGTGGAACTAGGGGTGCAGGGGTGGGAGATGGGGTCCCTGGGGGTGCTGCTGGGGGTGCAGGGGTGGGGGGCACTGCTGGGGTCTGCAGGGCGACCCCAAGGTGGGTCCCTGGTTGACCCCCCGCCGCCGGCAGCCGACGTGATGGACCAGGCGTCGCTGTGGCCCCCGATGTACCCGGGCCGGGGCCCCGGCGCCCACCTGCAGCACACGGGGCAGCTGCCCGTGTACTCGCGCTCCCAGTTCCTGCGGCAGCAGGAGCTCTACGCCCTGCAGCAGCAGCAGCGGGCGGCCCAGGCCCTCGAGATCCAGCGCCAGGCACACGTCCAGGTGCCCGTGGGGCTGGGGGCGGCGGGGGGTGAGGGGGGCTGGGGAGGGGGGGGGGGGGGGGGGGGGGGAGGGGGGGCTGGTTTGAGGCTGCAGGGCTGGATTAAGGTTGGGGTGTAGGGTGGGGGTATGGGGCTGGATGCGGGGCTGGGGTGCGGGGCTGGGATGTGAGATGCTGCTACGTGAGATGCGGGGCAGGGCTGGGGGGCTGGGGCCAGGCAGTGGGGCAGGGTCTGGGCCGTGGGGCTGGGCTGTGTGGTGCTGGGCAGGGCTGGGGGATGCAGGGCTGGGATGTGGGGCAGGGTTGTAGGGTGCTGGGCCGGGCGGTGGGGCGGGGACCAGGCTGTGGGGCAGGGGCCGGGCAGTGGCGCTGGCGCGTGCCGACCTCGGTATCCCCCGCAGCGGAAGCCGGAGGAGCAGCCCCTGGAGCTGGAGGACGGGGGTCCCGAGAAGCCCCTCAAACCCTCCCACAAAGCAGTTGCCTTAAACCCCCCGGCCAAGGGCCTGTCCTCGGCGGCCCCCGGGCCCCCCAAGCTCTCCCCTTGCTGCCACTCTCCGGCCCTGCGGCACCTGGCCAAGTGCCCCGTGGCCCTCCCCGCGGCCCCCTGCACTTTACCCATCTGCCCCGCCGCCAGCTCTGCCGTGGCCCCCCGCTCCCCGGCCGACAGCCCCCTGCCCGTCCAGAGCAAGGGCAGCGACGGCGAGGACAAGCGCGGAGAGGGGCAGCCGCCCCGCGACTACCCCAAGTCCCTGGAGCCAGGTAGGACCGGGGTGACGAGGAGGAGGAGGGTGGCTGCGGTGCTGGGGGGTGCCGGGGGGTCCCTGCTGAGCATCGCCCGCTTCCCCGCAGACCTGCCCCCTGGCTACAGCTACCCCGCCGCCGGCATGGGCTTCTCCGAGGCGCACTCTGCCGAGCCGGCCGACCCCGACACTATGCACGCCGGCTCCCCGCCGGCTGAGCCTGAGCAGTCCCGGACCTTCAGCCCCGCCGGGGAGGTGCTGCGGGAGCTGGGCCCCCCGCGGGAGCCGCCGGCCGGGGGGGCGATGGCTGAGGGTCCCGGGGTGCTGCTGCACCGTCACCACCTCCTCCTCACCCCGGGGCCCCTCTGCGGGGAGCGGGGGCCGGCCCCGGCCGCGGGGGCCACCGAAGAGCAGGCGCCGGTGCCCTTTGGGGTGCGCCGGGAGGCGGCTCAGGGAGCGCCGGAGCAGAGCCCGCCGGAGCAGCAGCAGCACCCGGTGCCCGTGGTGGGGGCCTCCCCGCTGCCCGCCACCGTGGAGGAGGAGGAGGAGGAGGAGGAGGGCGACAGTGATGGCTCAGAGCCGGAGGACAGCTGCGATGAGGAGGATGGTGACAGCCTTGGTGGGCGACAGGGCTGCCCGGGCGGGCTGGAGGCGCTGATTGCCGCTGGCATCAACTTGGGGGAGCTGCCGGCACTGGGCTCGCCCGGGGATCCCCCCCCGGCCCCCCCCTCGCCCGCCCCCCGCGCCTCAGGGATCCCCGGCATCGCCCTGCTCAGCGAGCTCGCCGACCTGGAGCTGCGCCGGCGCCGCTGCGACCTGGCCCTGGAAGGTGAGTGGCCCCCGGTGCCCCCAGCACCCCCTGCCCCACGGTGCCCTGTCCTCCCGGTGCCCCCTGCCCGGGGGGGGGCTCAGCGCGTGATCTGTGCAGGGCGTGCAACAGAGCAGTCGTGCAGCGCGTGTGCAATGGAGGGGCTGCGCGGTGCGCGCAAGAGCGGGGCTGGGCAGTGCCTGTGTTGCGCCGCGGGAGAAGGGGGCTGCGCGCACGCCGGCAGCGCCGGGGGCTCCATGCGCATTTGTGGTGCAGGGGGCTGCACGCGTGTCGGCAGTGAAGGGCTGCGTGCCCGTTTGCAGCACGGAGTTGCACGCACACTGGCGGCAGAGGAGCGAGCGGGCTGCGTGGGTGCCGGCGGTGCGGTGCGGTGCCCAGCGGCCAGGCCCTGCTCGCAGCCCGGGGCCGTCTCCGGGGCTCTGCTCCAGCGCTGGCTCCAGGCAGGCGCCGGGATTCCCTCCCGGCTCGGCTTCCCCAGGGAATCCCGGGGGCCCCGGCGGGGAAGGCCGTCCTGGCGCGTCCCCAGCGCTGCCGCGGGCGGGTGGCGGCGGGGCCCCGCGTGCTCGGTGCCGCCCGTGGCTGCGCGCGGGGCCGTGACGCTGTGGGGCGGGGGGGTGGCCGTGGGGCCCCGCTCCCCACCGCAGATGGGGCGGCCGGATGGGGCGCGTCACCGCGTCCCTCCCAGCCCTGGCCTTGGCTCTGCTCGCCGATGAGTTCATCGCTGGCCTCTGCTGCGCGCCTGGCCCCGGCCCCCCAGCCCCACAGCCGCCCGGGGGACGCTGGCTGTGCCGCACATGCAGCACCCTGTGCCCCGTCCCCCTCCCTGCTGGCACCCCCTGCCTGGCCCCATGGCCACCCCGGGGCACCCGGCTTGTACGTGGCACCCCATGGCATGGCCCTGTGCCCCACGGCACCCCCCGCCCCACAGACGCCCCTCCTCGCCCCCCACGGCACTGGTAGCAGTACCGGTGCCACMGTGGCGTGGGCACGCATGCACGGGCCGTTGCACAAGAGCACACGTGGGGGTCYGGGGCACGTCCCGCGCCAGCCCCGCTGACCTCCCGTCCCGGCAGGGGAGGACGAGGACCTGCTGGCCTTCAACCTGCAGAACCTGGCCACGGTGGCGGCCGCCTGGTCGCTGGTGGAGGCAGCCAGCCGGGAGGGCAGCCCCCCCGCGCTCAGCCCCCTGCCCACCTCCCCGCCGCCCCGCGCCCGCGTCCCCCGCCGCAAGTACACCTGGACGCCCAAAACCAAGGCCGTGAGTGTCTCACATGCAGCAGGGGTGGGAGGTGGGATGAGTTGTGCCCGGTCTCAGCCCTGGGGCCGAGGCTGCCGGCACTGCGAGCTGCCCACTCCCCCCGGCCCCCAGGTTTGCCCCCTGAAGGCGGCCATCGAGCAGCTCAACACGCAGGAGGTGGAGGTGCGGATGCGGCTGGCCGAGCTCCAGCGCCGCTACAAGGAGAAGCAGCGGGAGCTGGTGAAGCTGCAGAGGCGGCATGACCACGAGTACGTCCCCGTCCCCGTCCCGGTCAGGTCCCAAGGCTGGGGGGCAGGGGGGGAGGCAGCCTGCGGGGAGGCCAGGGAGGGAGCGCCCTCCGCTGAGCGGGACAGCAGTGGTGGTCACCGGTGCGATGAGTTTGGGGCCGTCCTCAGCCCGGCTCGGCGGAGGGGCACTGCCTGCGGCGGCCGCGCGGCTCAGGGTGCCCCCGGTCTTGCCGCGGCTGCAGGCGTGACGAGAGCTCCCGGAGCCCGGCGCGGCGCGGCCCGGGGCGGCCGAGGAAGCGCAAGCACTCCAGCACGCTGGGCAGGGCCGAGAGCCGCAAGGTCAAGTGAGTGACCGGCGCCGCGTGCCCTCCGTGTCCCCGGGGACGGGCCACCAGCCCTGCTGCCAGGGGGTCTGGCCATCCGCCGTGGGGGTGGCGGTGCTCGGGGGCCGCCCCATCACATCCCCCCCCATCACCCGCAGCCGCGTTTCGGGGGGGTCCGGCCGCTCGCTCCGGCGCGCTCCCGCTCTCAACCCGCTTGCGGCAGGGGGGGGGCTCGGCTGGGCGGCAGCACCGTGTCCCCCCCTCGCTGGCCGCGGGAGCAGCGTTGCATAAAAGCCTCTTTATCTGCGCCGTATAAAGCCATTGGTCACGCTGCAGTGGCGTTCATCGCTGCCGGCGCTTTATTATTACCCATTAGCCGCCCGGCGCAGCCGTTTCCCCACTCCCGGGCCCTGTATAATTGTCCTTCTCCGCTACAAATTGCCTCTCCCGACAGGCCCATTTGCATAAATCCTCCGAGCGAGTCCAAACACGCTTGGAGCGCGTGTGCGCGCGCGGCCCCCGGCCCCCCCGTTTGGTAATAACAGTTAAATCTGCGCTAAATGGTTCCTTCAATTAAGACGGAGGGGAAGGAAAAAAAAAAATTAATCTCTAGGTTTTATGTCACAAAACATTAGTGAGCGAGTGAAGGTTATGGGGGGGGGGGAAGAAGAGTGGGAGCCGGTGGCTGGCGGTGGCCGGGGGGTGCAGGATGTGGCTGGGGGTGCAGGGTCGATCCGGGCGGTGCAGGATCCATCCCAGGTGCAGGATCCATCCGGGCAGTACAGGATCCATCCCGGGTGCAGGATCCATCCCGGGGGGGGTGCAGGATCCATCCGGGGGGTCCGGCGGGTGCCGTGCCCACACCGTGCTCCCCGCCAGGGCGGTGAAGACCAGCCTGTCCCTGCTGTGCGCCGAGCTGCGGCGGGACCCCGAGCCCAAGAAGAAGAGGAGCAAGCTGGCCGAGGCGGCGTTCGGCAGCCTCAAGGGCTCCCCGGTGAGTCTGGACCCGCCACCGGCAAACGGCACCCCGGGGCTGGGGGGGTGCCGGCCCCCTCCCAAGCCTCCCTGTGCCCCCCAGGAGAAGGTGCGGTGCAAGAAGAGCGGCTCGCAGGGCAAGCTGGCCTGCAAGGTGGCTCACAAGGTCTCGCAGCTGAAGCAGAAGGTGAAGAGCAAAGGGCTGCCCGCCGGCATCAGCCCCTTCCGCCGGAAAGACCCCAACCCCGGCGGCCGCATCCAGAAGAAGCTGTCCCGTCCCAAGAGCTCCAAGGCCGCCAAGTACCAGCCGCAGGACCCCGACCCCCGCCAGCCGGCGGGCTTCAAAGGCAAGGCTGGCACGGGGCTGGGGCTGGGGAGCGGGTGCCGGGGGGGCCAGGAGAAGGGGGGCATCCAGCTGCAGGCGTGGGGGGGGGTGGCTCGTGCCAGGGGGTCCCGTGGGGCTGGGAGCAGCCCCAGGCCACCCCGTCCTGCACGGGGAAGCTGCATCTCCCTGGGCACGGTGGGGGGTGCAGGGGCCACCCCTGGGTGCCCGGGGTCCCTCATCGCTGCCCCCTCCTCTTGCAGATGAGCACGACGGGGACACAGACAGCGAGGACGGTGACGACGAGCCGGGCTTGTCCCTGCTGCCCTCGGTGCCCGTGGCCGTGCTCGGACCTTCCCCCTCCTCCGTGGTGAAGATGGAGGCCAACGAAAAGGCGAAGAAGAAGAAGGAAAGGCAGGGACTGCTAGGTAAGGGGCTCGCCGCACGGGGATGCCGGGGGGACACGGGGGATGGGGACCCCCCGGGTGCACACGCCGGGGCTGGGTGGGCACCCATGGGGTGCCCTGAGCCCCGTGCCCTGCTGTGCAGGGCCCTGCCGCCTCGGCAGCCCCGAGGGCGAGGTGAAGATCAAGCGGCGGCCGGTGAAGCCGGGGACTGGCAAGCTGGAGAAGGTGCCGGCGCGGCGGAAGGCGGGTGGCTGCGAGGAGGGTGGCAAGAAGAAGCTGAAGGCCAAGCCCAAGGAGAGCCTCCGGCCGCCGGCCCCCAGCGGCCCCAGCGCCCCGGCCCCCGCCGGCAGCCTCTTTGCCGGCACCGACCCCCGGCACTTTGGGCCGAGGGACGAGGGGGCTCGCCTGGCCAGCGAGAGGCTGAAGAAGGCCACGCGCAAGAGCAAGGTGCTGCAGTCGGCCCTGAGGGTGAGCGCGGGGGGCAGAGGGTGGGGGGCACCCGCAGGACCGTGGGGTGCAGAGGGATGGGTGCAGGGTTTGCATGGGCTGGGGTGGCACCAATGCACGGGCTGGGGGTGCTGAGATGGTTGGGAGCACCGATGGGCCCCGTGGGGTGCAGGGGCTGGGGTGGTTGGGAACCACCGTGGGCCCCAGAGGGCTGGGGTCACTGCGGGGGGGCTGTCGGCCGGCTCTGACCCCCCTCCCGCAGCGAAAGAACGGGGCGCTCTCGCTGGCCCTCTCCCCCCGGAGCGCCAAGACCATCCTGAGCAAGGGCAAGAAGCTGGCCAAGGTGAAGAGCAAAGTGGCCACCAAGCAGGTGAGAGGCAGGGGCCGGACCCCCGCCCCGGCACGGCCCTGCCCCCCATGCCCCCCCCCCCCCCCCCCCCCCCCCCCCCCCCCGCAGTGCAAGGGCCGGGCGGTCAGCAAGCTGCTGGAGAGCTTCACCGTGGAGGACGACTTCGACTTCGACGACAACAGCAGCTTCTCGGAGGAGGAGGAGGAGGGGGGCTGCCTGGCGGGGGTGGCGCGGGGGGGACGCCGCTCCCCCCTGCCCCACGCCTGCGCCATCCAGAAGGAGGATCTGCGGGACGGGCTGCACATCCTCATCCCCAAGGAGGACAGCCTGCTCTACGCCGGCAGCGTCCGCACCATCCAGCCCCCCGACATGTGAGTGGGGGCCGGGGTGGGCGTCCCTGCCGCGGGTGGGGATGGCGGGGCGGCCGGGCGGGCGCTGAGCCCCCCCTTCCATGCCCCCTCCCCAGCTACAGCATCATCATCGAGGGCGAGCGGGGGAACCGGCAGCGCATCTACTCGCAGGAGCAGCTGCTGCAGGAGGCGGTGAGCGGGGCGGGGGGCCGGGGCGGGGGTCCCGGCGGGCAGCACGCCCCGCAGAGCCCAGCACGCCGCTTCCTCGCAGGTCCTCGACGTCCGGCCCCAGTCGCGACGCAGCCTCCCGCCGGGCACCCGCGTCTGTGCCTACTGGAGCCAGAAATCCCGGTGCCTCTACCCGGGGAACGTGGTGCGAGGTGAGCAGCGGCCACGGGCGGCCGACGAGATGGGGGACGGTCGGCAGGACGGGGGCGTGTCGGGGACCCCTGCCCCATCCCGACAGCCCTCCCCGTGCCGCAGGCTCCTCCAGCGACGAGGAGGAGGATGACCCCGAGGCGGTGATGGTGGAATTTGACGACGGGGACACGGGGCACATCGCTGTCGCCAACATCCGCCTGCTGCCCCCTGACTTCAAGATCCAGTGTGAGTGGGCCGGGGCGGGGGCCGTGGGCAGGGGACGGGCAGGGGGGCAGCGGGGCCGGCCCTGACCCCGCGCTCTGCCCGCAGGCACCGAGCCGTCCCCCGCGCTGCTGGTCTCCAGCTCCTGCCGGAGGACGAAGCGGTCGTGCGGCGACGTGCCCCCCCCCGGCGAGCTGCCCCCCAGCCTCTGCCCGGACCGCCATGACGGCCCCGAGCCCCCCAAGAACTCGGGCAAGAAGGCGGCCAGCAAGGAGAAAAGCGGTACGGGGGGCTGCCACCCACGGACCACCTTCCCCTGGGGTGCCCAAGGGAGGCAGCGCCGGCAGCGCTGGTGTGGGGGATGGCGGGATGCAGGGAAGGGTGCTGGGATGCGGGGAAGGGTGCTGGGATGCAGGTGTGGGAAAGGGATGGTGGGACACAGGGAAGCAGGCAGGGGAGGGGATGCAGGAAAGGATGCTGGGATGCAGGTGTGGGGGAGGATAGGAGGCAGGGAAGCAGGCAGGGAAGCAGGCAGGGGAGGGGATGCGGGGAAAGATGTGCAGGGGGTTGGGAGCGGGGTCTGGCAGGATGCAGGGCTGGGGATGGAGAAGGGATGGCGCAGGGCGCTGCAGCGACGGTGTAGTAGAGATCAGGCTGCAGGGAAGGACGTACAGGGACGGGGGCAGTCCCGGAGCATCCCTGCCTCTGTCCGTCTGCCCTCCCTCACGGCCGCCGGCCCCTCCTGACCTCCCGTCTCCCGCCAGGCAAAGCTGCAGAGGTGCTGTCGGGCGGCAAGGCGCCGGTGCTGAGCGACCCCTTCCTGGGGCGGCGCGGCGGGCCGCTGCTGAGCTGGTCGGCGGTGGCGCAGACGAAGCGGAAGGCGGTGAGCAAGGGCACGGCCGTGCTGCAGAACCTCTTCCAGGTCAACGGCAGCGCCAAGAAGCTGCGGGCCAAAGAGGCCATCTTCCCCGTGCACCACCACCACCACCTCGCCGCCCCCGTCTTCGGCAACGGCTTCGGGGCTGACTCCTTCAGCCGCATCGCCAGCTCCTACGCCTCCTTCGGGGCCGGGGCTGGGCTGGTGCTGCCGGCAGCCCAGAAACTCCTGCGCTCCAAGAAGGCCGAGCGGCTGGAGGCAGAAATGGGCAAAAGCAGCCGGAGAAAGGCAGGCAGTGAGTACCTGGTCAAGCTGGACCACGAAGGGGTGACGTCCCCCAAGAACAAGAACTGCAAGGCCCTGCTGCTGGCTGAGAAGGACTTTGGGGCCAAGCTGGAGCGGCCCCTGGCCAGCCACGGCTATGCCCACGCGGCCCTGGCAGGCAAGGATAGGAAGGGGCGGGCGCCCGTGCACCAGCTGCCCGTGGGGCTGGCGCTGCGGAAATACTCGGGCCAGGCCGAGTTCACCCTGAACTGCGACAGCGACTGCCACAGCTCCTACTCGGACATGGACGAGGACGAGGAGGCGGGCGGGCTGGGCGCCGACGTGCCCTCGCGCTTTATGACCCGCCTCTCAGTTTCCTCCTCTTCCTCGGGCTCTTCCACCTCCTCCAGCTCCGGCTCCATCTCCACCTCCAGCCTCTGCTCCTCCGACAACGAGGATTCCTCCTACAGCTCCGAGGACGAGGACTCCACGCTGCTGCTCCAGACCTGCCTCTCCCACCCGGTGCCGGCGCTGCTGGCGCAGCCGGAGGCCCTGCGCTCCAAGAGCGGCGCGCCGCAGCGCTGCTTCCTCACCAAGGCCGCCGCCGCCGGCCCCAAGGCCAAGCTCAAGCGCAAGGAGGCCCTCAGCTTCTCCAAAGCCAAAGAGTTCTCCCGGAGGCAGCGCCTGCCCTCGGTGGAAAACCGGCCAAAGATCTCCGCCTTCCTGCCCGCGCGCCAGCTCTGGAGGTGGTCGGGGAACCCCACGCAGGTACGGCCGGCGCCCGCCGCGGCACCCGCCGCTCGGCACGGCACGGGGGGAAGGAGCGGGCACGGCACCTGGGGGAACGGGGCAGGGGGCACGGGTGGAGGTGTATGGGTGCATGGCAGGGTGCGTGGGTGCAGGGGTATGGGTGCTTGGGTGCATGGGGTGCGGTGCACGGGTGCCTGTGTGCACGGGGCAAGGTGCATGGGGCGTGGGCGTGGGTGCATGGGTGCAGGCTGCAGAAGTGCAGGTGTATGGTGCAGGGTGCATGGGTACGGCAGGGTGCCTGGAGATACAGGGCAGGGTGCGTGAGTGCATGGCAGGGTGCATGGTAGGGTGCCCGCATGCAGAAGGGTGCATGGGGCATGGGCCTGGCTGCAGGTGCATGGGTACATGCAGCAGGGTGCGTGGCAGGGTGCATGGGTGCATGGGGCAGGGTGCATGGGTGCAGGGCAGGGTGCCAGGGGTTGCAGGGCAGGGTGCTTGAGTGCATGGGGCACAGCACCTGGGTGCTCAGGGCAGGGTGCCTGGGTGCACCAGCCATGGCACTCGGCTGCCCGGGGCCGGGTACCTGCAGGCAGGGGATGGGTTCGCTGGGCACGGCGCCTGGATGCACAGCGCAGGGTACTGGTCACACTGGCTGTGGTACATGGGTGCAGGGGGCAGGGTGCCTGCAGGGTGCACAGGGCTGGATGGGTGCTGTGGGAGCATCCCGCCCCGGCTCGGCGCTGCTTTCCCCAGGTGCCTGGGGTCTCGCCGGGCGGGCGCGTCTGGGGTCGGGGGTCCATGCGCCGTCCCTGACCCCCCTGCTCCCCCCCGCAGCGGCGGGGCATGAAGGGCAAGGCGCGGAAGCTGTTCTACAAGGCCATCGTGCGGGGCAAGGAGACGCTGCGCATCGGGGACTGCGCCGTCTTCCTCTCGGCCGGGCGGCCCAACCTGCCCTACATCGGGCGCATCGAGAGCATGTGGGAGTCCTGGGGCAGCAACATGGTGGTCAAGGTCAAGTGGTTCTACCACCCCGAGGAGACCAAGCTGGGCAAGCGGCAGAGCGACGGCAAGGTGAGGGGCGGGCCGGGGCGGGGGGGTGGCACGCCGGCGAGGGGGCGACCAGTGACACCGTGTCGTCCCCTGCAGAACGCCCTGTACCAGTCRTGCCACGAGGACGAGAACGACGTGCAGACCATCTCCCACAAGTGCCAGGTGGTGGGACGGGAGCACTACGAGCAGATGACCCGCAGCAAGAAGTACCAGGACCGGCAGGACCTCTACTACCTGGCGGGCACCTACGACCCCACCACGGGCCGGCTGGTGACCGCCGACGGGGTGCCCATCCTCTGCTGACCCCCCCGTGCCCGCCCGGGCGCGGGGAGGGGGACGGGGACGGGCAGCCCCCCCCTCCCTGGCGCGCCCGCTCCGCTGCGGGGCTCCTTCCCGGCAATTATGCAAAGCCCGGGGTGGCCGGGGAGAGCGCGGGGGCATCATCATCATCATCATCATCGTCGTCGTCGTCGCGGGGGGCGCAGGGGGGGTCCCCTACAAGCCATACTTTCCCTAGTACCTCTGACTGTTTGCCAGCAGGTAAAGCAGAAATCAGGTGTGTTGTTCTATTTATTTTGCGTGTAAATATTGTATTTCTTCCGGGAAGTTTTATGGAAAACACAAACCAACAACAACGACAACAAAAAAACCCAACAAAAAAAATTAATAATAATATGGG
>JAYKAV010000223.1:1413858-1431284 GCA_035582835.1 Phoebastria nigripes
GGAGGGGGGGACGACGACACACGGGACGGCCACAGCCCGGCGCCGGCCAGGACCGAGCCCGCCACCCCCCGGGACTGTAGGAGAAGGGGGCGGCAGGGGCGCGGGCCACGCCCCGCGGCCGCCGGTGCCGCGGGGCCGGTGCCGGTACCTGTGCGGGGGAAGCTGCTCTCGGCGCTGGGGAGACGGTGCCGCCTGGTCCGCTGCCGCCGGCTGAGTGAGACCGTCCGGCTCCCAGCCCCGCGCTTTTATACCCAGGGGGCGACGGCCCCGCCCGCCCGGCCGAGAACATCGCCATATATGGAGATCTTTCAGAAACACGCGTTTTCATTGGCTGGCGCGGCCCCGGCCACGTGGGGCGGCTGCCGGGCTGCCCCCGCCCCGCGGCACCCCGGAACCTGCATGGGGCGGGGGGGGGGTGGCGGCGGCGACCCCCCGGCCCCGGCGGGGACCCCCGGCCGCGCCGCCCGGCAGCACCCCCGGCAGCGCCGGGCACCCCCCCGGGCAGCGCCCGGTTCCCCTCCGGTAGCGCCGGGCCCCCGCGGGCCTCGCCGGGCCTGGCCCCGCACCCCGAAAGTGGCACCGCGCCCCCACCCCGGGCACCCCCCCGGGCAGCACGTGCAGAGCCTCAGGCAGCACGTGCACCCCGCGGGCAGCACGTGCACCCCACCCACTGCGTGGGCACCCCACGGGCGGCGTGTGCACCCCCCCCACCCCCAGCACCGGCACCCACCGGCAGCACCGGGCACCCCTCGGGGCTGGGCGCCCTCGGTGCCCACCACCCCGCCGGCGGCACCGCCCAGCCCTCGGGCAGCGCTGTGCACCCCGGCTCGCCCCCCGCTGCACCCCAGACTCTGGGCAGCGCCGCCCCCGAGAGCCCCGCGCACCCCCGGCAGCGCCGCGCGCCCATCGCACCCCCATAGCTAACACCACGTATCCTATAGGTTACGCGCCGCGCACCGGCGCGTGCATCCCACAGCTATAAGCACCCCCTGACCATCCGCGCTCCTGCCAGCACCTATAGGCAGGCCGTGCCTCCGGTGCAGCACGCTGCACCCTGCAGACAGCACCTCCGCCGCACAGGCAGCACCGGCCCACCCACGGCACCGCACGGCCAGCGCCGGGCACCCCAAAAAGCTCGGCCTCGGCTCCAGCGCTGCCGCGCACCCGCTGACGGTGCTGACGCCCCACGGACGGCACCCTGCCTGGGGACGGCATCCCCCCGCTGCACCTCCCCACCCAGAGCATCCCCAGGGAGATGGAGCCCCACCAGCCCAGCCGGCACCCAGGCTCCGGCAGCCCCCGCGGCCCCCGCCAGCCTGGGGCCCTCCTGGTGTCCGAGCCCCCCTGCTTCGTCAGGGGGTGCCGCGGGCTGCGCACCCCACGCTGCTGCTGGGTGTCACGGGCATGGCTCACACCAGCGCACCGTGCCGGAGACCCCTGCACCGCACCGGATAGCCACGCGCCATGTCAGGTAGCCACGTGCTACGCCAGACCCATGCGCCGGGCCGGCAGCCCACGTACCCGCCGCCCAGCGCGGCTCCCACGCCCCCAGCCCCTCCGCGCCGGCCAGGCGCATGGAGGTGGCGGCTGCTGGCCCTGCCATCACCCGCGCCTGTGCCAGGAGCAGCCGGTGGCGGAAGCTCGCCGTCTTCCGAGGGATTCCCAGCACCGCTCGGGGACAAAGTGCTGCACGCTCAGGCCTTCCCCAGCAGGCCCCAGTGCCGCCGGCGGCCGAGCCTGGACGGGCGTCGCGGAGGGGCATCAGCGGTGCAGCGGCAGCAGACCGGGGGTGCCGGGGTGCGGGGCAGGGCGGTGGCGGCGCTGGGTGGGTGGCAGAGGGACGGGGGGTCCTGCGCGGGTCCCCGCACAGCTCGAGGGGTCTCGCGTCCCCGTGCCAGCGCCGAGCGGCCGGCCTGGCCCAGCGTCCCTGCGGGCCACGGAGGGCTGGGGCTGGTGGCCGGGCGGGCACCGGCACCTCGGGCTGGGGGTCTGGCTCCGGGGGGCTGCGCAGGTGACAGCCGCATCCCGCAGCTCCCCATCCCGGGGTGCGGGGACCGGCGCGACCCCCGCACAGCGGCGGGGCTCCCCGGCGCTGGCAGCCCCTTGCCCGTGACTCAGGACCCCCCCGGGGCCACGGACGCTGGGGGGGCTCCCGGGCAGGAGACACCGGGGTTCGAGCGTGACGCTGCGGGGACGGATCCCGCGGGGCGAGGCGATGCCGGGGGCGCCGGGGGGGCCCGGGGCGGTGCCGGGTCCCTGCCCCGGCGCTTCCTCCTGCCCAAACAAGGCAGCCCCGGCGCCCGGTGAGTAAGGGCCGGGCAGGGCCGGGCAGGGCCGGGCAGGGCCGGGGCGGCCCCGGGGGTGCCCCCGCGATGCGGGGCGGGCGCAGGCAGCGCGTCCCGGCCGTATTAGGAGCGATCGGGCCGGTGGCAGCGGGACGCCCGGCCCCGACACCGCCCCGCGCCGCCGCGGGGACCTTCGCCCGGGACGGGGGGGGGAGGCGGAGGAGGAGGAGGAGGAGGAGGAGGAGGAGGAGGAAGGCGCCGCGCCCCGCCCCTCCCCGCTGCCTGTGCGCAGCCTCCGTCGCCGTGGTGACACACAGTCATGGTCCCCTCCCGTCGCCATGGTGACGGCCGGGTGTCGGCGCGGGGGGGCCGATGGGGCGGTGGGGTGGGGTCCCCGGGGGATACGGCCGGGCACCCCCACCCCCCACCCGCCACCCCTCCTGACCCCGACCCCGACCCCCCCGTTCCCCACCCCAGCCCCTGCCCTGACCCTCTGGGCTGTGGGGGCTCAGTTGAGCCCCCCCTCCATCTGCCAGCCCCCCACCAGGGCTGGGACCGCCCTGGCTTGAGGCTGGGGGCCCCCCCGGCCGGGCAGCCCAGCACCCCCCATCCCTCCCGGGAAGGGTGTTGGAGGGAAACCAGGGTGGGGCCACCCACCCCGGCCCCCTGCGATGCCCGGGCAGGGGGGGCTGTCACGAGCATGTCGGGTCTCAGCAGCCGCCCCCACCGGGGAGCAGGGCTGGGAGTGGCGCGGGGAGGGGTCCCGGGGGGATGCGGGGACAGGCTGCGGATGTTCCCGATGGGAACCTGACCCCCGCTGGGGGGACAGGGGGGGCCGGCACCTATAAATACAGCTCCCGGCTGCTCTGCCAGGCAGATGCCGGCGTGCGCCCACTGAGAGCCGGCACTGCTGCCCTGCCAGAGCCTGGGGAGCCCACATCCCCCCCAGCCCCCGCCAGTCCCCTGGAGCCCCCCAGTCCCTGCAGGACCCTGACCCACTTATCCCCCCCCGGCCCGAAAGCCGACCCGTATCCGTTTCGGCAGGGGTCAGTTACACCGTGCCGGGCAGCGCAGCTGCAGCTCGGGTAGCGCAGCGGCTGGGGGGCCGCGGCACCCCCCTGGTGTGGTAAGAGAGAGCCCGGCCATGAAAAAGTCATGAGGCAACCAATCCCCGGGACCTATTTTCGGGAACAATAACTGGGTGCCGCGCTGACACCGGAGCCGCGGGGCCAGGGGGAAGGCGGCAGYGGGAACCATTGCAGCCGGGGCCTCGCTGCGGCACAGCATCATCACCGGTGCATGGCGCAGGGACTGGCACCGGGTGTCCGAGCACTTTGGGGCGCGGGCGGTGGCAGGGCCCGGTGCCAGAGCGGACAGAGCCCGTCCCTGCCCATCCCCAGGTCCCTGCGGTGGAGCGTGGCCAAGGCTGGAGGTCCCTGCGGCTGTGCCTGCCCCGGCCGGGGACGTTCCCGGCTGGGCTGGGGGAAGGTGCCTGCAGGGCAGGAGTGGGGACTGTCCCCTGCACCCCTGTCCCCTCTTGTCCCCTGCCAAGGCAGCACACCCATACTGCTGTCATGAGCTTCAGGCGGTCTCAGCCCCGTGGAACCGAGGACCCCGCACCCCGGGCGATGGGGGGGGTCCCAGCCATCGCCCCAGTGGGCYGGGGTGGGGGGGCGGTCATGACCCCGATCCACAGCTGCAGGAGGGATTTGGGGCCACAGGACAGATGGAGGCCAAGGGCCCCAAAGCAGGATAAAAGGTTTAAACTAATCAAAATGCCTGGCTAATTGGTAAGGCGCTTAGGGGCTGGCCGGGAGGCGGCGCGGCTGGAGGTGACCTGCTGCTGAATCAGAGGGGCTGGTAACCTTAGCCCGCCAGGAACGGATACGCTGGCCTGCGCCCGGATCGGGTTCCCACCCAAGTTTTCCACCCGCGGCTCTGCGGCGGGACGGGCGAGAGMCGGGGCCGCGGTGACGCAGGGCAGCGGCACGGCCGTGCACCCCGAGGAGCCGGCCGGGCGCTGCCACGGTGCCCCCTTGCCTGGGGTCTCGGCGGAAGCCCCGCTGTAGGTTACGGCCGCCCCAGTGCCCGCTGCAATCTAGCCGGACTTTGTAATCCTACCTGTGGCTAATTAAACGGGCTGTGGTCCCCGGCCCACGCCCGGCACCCCCCCGCTGTGCCGTGCTGAGCCGAGYTGCCCCGCGGGGCCAGTGCGGCAGCGGCGCCGGGGCAGCGCAGACGTCCCTGCGGGCGCAGCCGGCCGGTCCTGCCGCGACGCCTGGGCTCGGCAGGGCCGGGGAGCCCCCGCCAGCCCCCCGGGGGCCGTCCCGCGCCGGCGGAAGATGCCAACGAATGGGATCCACCAGGTCCTGAAGATCCAGTTTGGGTTGATCAACTGCGAGAGCCGGTACCTGACAGCCGAGAGCTTCGGCTACAAGGTGAACGCCTCGGCGCCCAGCCTGAAGCGCAAGCAGATCTGGACGCTGGAGCAGGATGAAGCCGACAGCTCCGTCGTCTTCCTCAAGAGCCACCTGGGCCGGTACCTGGGTGCCGACAAGGACGGGAAGGTGCGGTGCGAGGCCGAGCAGCCGGGCCGGGATGAACGCTTCAGCATCATCACCCAGTCAGACGGGCGCTGGGCGCTGCAGTCGGCCCCGCACCGGCGTTTCTTCGGGGGCCGGGAGGATCGGCTCTCCTGCTTCGCCCCCAGCGTGACGGAGGGCGAGCTCTGGACCGTGCACTTGGCCATGCACCCCCAGGCCAACCTGCTGAGCGTCAGCCGCCGCCGCTACGCCCACCTCAGCGCCCACGAGGACGAGATCGCCACCGACAGCAACCTGCCCTGGGGGGTGGACGCCCTCATCACCCTCTGCTTCCAGGACAAGAAGTACAGCCTGCGCACCGCCGACGAGCGTTACCTGCGCTGCGACGGCACGCTGGTGCCCGAGCCCGGCGCCCGCACCGGCTACACCCTCGAGTTCAAGGCGGGCAAGCTGGCTTTCAAGGACTGCGACGGCAAATACCTGGCGCCCACGGGGCCCACCGGCACCCTCAAGTCCGGCCGCAGCTCCAAGCCGGGCAAAGACGAACTCTTCGACCTGGAGGAGAGCCACCCCCAGGTGGTCTTCACGGCGGCCAACGGCAGATACGTCTCCATCCGGCAGGGTAAGGGCTGCCCRCACCCCGCTGCCTGCTCCCTGCCCGCCTCGGGAGCCCCGGCTGCCCCGAGGGGATCCCCGGGGATCGGCTCAGCTGAAAGCACCCACAGCTGTGAAGGGCTCCGTGGGAGCACCCCTGGGACCCCCGCCACGGGAGGAGACCCTACAATAACAACAAGGGGGAGGCTGCGGCCAGTGGGGCCGGGGTGGGAGCAGCAGTGGGGCTGTGCAGGGCTCCGTGGGTGCGCATAGGGCTCCGTGGGTGTGCACAGGGGTGCATGGGCGTGCGCAGGGGTGCGTGGGTGTGCGCAGGGGTGCGTGGGTGTGCGCAGGGCTCCGTGCAGTGCCTGCAGGTGCGTGCATTTGCGTGTGCAGCCCATACACGTTTGTGCATGGACGATGCTGTGTGTGCACGCGTGTGCACAGCTCTGTGCAGCCCATACGTGTGTGCACGTGTGCAGGGCTCTTCCCAGCACGGTGTGTGCAYGCGTGTTTGTGTGTGCACGGCTCTGCAGTGCTGCACGCGTGCACATACGTGTAGGGCTCAGCGCCGCGGGCACGCGCAGGGCGCTCTGTGGTGCCACGTGTGTGCAGGRCTCCGTGCAGCTGTGGGGGTACGTGTGTGTGTTTGCACACACGGCCCTGCGTGGGCTGAGCCTGGCATGGGGCTGAGCCTGGCAGCCCGGGACAGGCAGCTGCAGGCAGGAGGGGCTGGGCAGAGCCGTGCCYGCGGCCGGACCCCACAGCAGGGAGCCGGGCATGGGCCGTTGGATGGGACCACGGCCTCCAGAGCTCATGGGGGTCCCCGAGGGGCCCTGCTTGCCCAGGCAGTGGTGGCTGTGCCGTGGCCCCGGCTGCCCTGGCATCCCTGCGGGCACCGGGAACGCGCCTGCCCCCGTGGCAAACGGCTTAGGGCCGGGTGACGGTGGCGGGCAGGCTATAAATAGGGGGTTTGTGCACTGCGGCACTAACCAGATGGACACAGCAGCAATCAGATTAACCAGCCCAATTAGCACGATTGTTCGCAAAAGGATTTACCGCTGCCGGTGAGGAACCGGGGGAGGGAGGGCGCAGCCGCGGCTCATCGGTGCACATGGCCAGAGCGGGGCCAGCGCCAACGGCCGCTCCCGCCCGCAGGCGTCAACGTCTCGGCAAACCAGGACGAGGAGCTGAACCACGAGACCTTCCAGCTTCAGATCGACCGCGACACCAACAAATGCAGCCTGCACACCAACACCGGCAGCTACTGGACCCTCGTGGCCCATGGGGGCATCCAGGCCGTGGCCACCGAAGTGTGAGTGCGGCTGTGCTGCATCGCGGGGCTCTGGGGGGGCTGGGGAAGGGGGTCTGGGGGGGACAGGCTGCCCCGGCTCACGCTCTCCCTCCGCTGCCAGCGCTGCCAACACCATGTTCGACATCGAGTGGCGCGGGCGGCGGGTGGCCCTGCGCGCCAGCAACGGCCGGTACGTCTGCACCAAGAGGAACGGGCAGCTGGCGGCCGTCAGTGACGCCGTGGGTAAGTGCCAGGGGCGGGCAGGGGGTCCTGGCATTGGCCCCCCACCCCGGGGTGCTCAGGGCCAGGCTCCCGCGCAGGGGAGGATGAGGAATTCACCCTGAAGCTGATCAACCGCCCGATGCTGGTGCTGCGGGGCGAGCACGGCTTCGTCTGCTACCACCGCGGCTCCAACCTGCTCGACTCCAACCGCTCCGTCTACGACGTCTTTCACATCAGCTTCAGCGACGGCGCCTACCAGATCCGAGGTGGGCAATGGGGTGGGGGGGGCTACCAGGGCAGGGGGCTGCCAGCCGGCCGGACCCCGCTGACGGCCCCTGGGGACTCTCTGCAGGCCAGGGGGACAAGTTCTGGTACGTGGCAAGCAGCGGGTCGGTGTGCAGCGACGGGGACCTCTCCGAGGATTTCTTCTTCGAGTTCCGGGAGCGGGGACGCGTCGCCATCAAAGGGAAGAACGGCCGGTACCTGCGTGGGGACCCGGCCGGCACCCTGCGCGCCGACAGCGAGTCTGTGCTGCGGGCCACGCTCTGGGAGTACTGACCCGCCTGCCACCGGCCCCCCGCCGCAGCGTCCCCCAGCCCGTCCTGGGGCACGAGCTCATCCCCAGGCAAAGGATGGCGGTGGAGCCGGTGGTGGCACCATCCGTGGCAGCTGTGTCCCCGACCCACGGCATTAAAGTCAGTTTGGATCACCTGGGGGCAGTGCCTCGTCTTCCTTCGCCGCCCGCAGCGCCCCAGGGCAGGGGTGCCCRTACCCCGAGGGCTGCTCAGGTGAAGCCCTGGGATCCCCTGCCCCGTCCCCCTCCCCAGCCTGGGGCCTGTAACCCCAGGCGGAGAGTGCTGCCCCGTGGGAGCCCCCACACCCCAGGAAAGGGCTGATCCTGCCTGGGCATCCCGGCTCTGCCACTGCAGAGCTGCCAGGCAGTGGTCACAGGGGCCAGGGGTGCTGCTCAGGCAGCTGGGGATGGGGGCTCAGCGAAGCAAACCCGCTGCAGGCAGGACCCCGAGGGGCTGTGCAGGGAGCTGGAGCCCAGAGGGGCTGGGATGCCCAGGGACCCTCTGCCAGGCTGGGGGAGCAGGAGGGGGCTGCAGCCAGGCTGGGCTGTAGGGAAGGGCCCGGGGGAGGGGGGGGGCTCCCTGTGCAGTGCCAGCAGGCATGAGAGGAGAGAGGGGCTGCCAGGTCTGCAGATCCCCAGGTGGGCAGGGTGACATGGGGCAAGGAAGACATGGTGCTTCCAACACCGAGCACAGGGGATGGCCCTGGGGCTGCAGCTGCCAGCATCACCCCGACTGCGGTRGGGCCATGGGGGCCGGTGGTAGCAGCCCCCCAGGGAGCTGGCAGATGGAAAGGAAAAGAGACGGGCACTCGCTGAGCGGCACGATCGTTTTCATGGCAGACTACAGATTTACAGACACTGGAGCGGTGCGGGGAAGGACTGGGCCAAAACACGCTGCACCGCCACAGAAATACAAGATCATTTATAGAAACAATGGGGGAGCGGAAAACCCCCTCCCCTGCCCAGCAGAAAAYGGGGCTCCCCCGGGCGGGCGCCCGCTGGGCACCCTGGCACAGCACCCTGTTTGTCCTGATCCTGAAAGGCAAGGCGGCACGGGGGCACAGCCCACAGCCGGCACGGCACGGTGGCCGCCGGGAGAGCACTAAACTACCACGGCTAGAACGATCCACAAGACAGCACGGCTCCGGGGGCTGCCCGCTGGTGTGGCCGGGCTGGGGGGCGGCAGGGCTGGGCCGGGCCAGCCCAGAAGCCCCCGCTCTACCGCCGGGCGGCTCTTGGGGAGACGCCGCCGGAGCCCCGTGACCCTCCGGTGCTGCCGACAACACGACCACGAAACACACACACACACACACACCCCCCACCCGGACCACCGCCGCGGCCTCCCTGCCCTCACTGCCAGCCCTCCCGCCCGGGCCCACTCCTCCTCTGGCGGGGGTCTCTCCCTGCCACTGACCCGGCGGGCACCCACCCCGGCCGGCGGGGCTCGGGGCCCCTGGGGCGCGCTGGCCGCCCCCCTGCTCACAGGAGAACAAGGCTGGGGTTGCGCAGCTGCCTGTAGATGTGCAGGAGCTTCTCTGCCGTCGCGGCTCCCTCCTCGCCGAGGGGTGGCCGGTCACGCAGTGTCTGCGCTTCCTTCAGCAGCATCTGCGCAAGGGAGATGGAGGTTGAGAGATACGCATCGGCTCAGGGCTGCGGCGGGGGGTCCCGATGGCGTGCACCCCCATGGGGAGGGGACCAAGGGCACGGTGGATGCCCACCACCCCCGGCGTGGGCTCACGGCTCACCTCGTGGTTGGCCTGGATCTGGCGCAGGTACTGCATGCGGAGGTCGGGGGGCCCCGAGCCCTGCGCCGCCTGCTCCAGCACCAGCGCCTGTGGGGAGCGGAGAGCTCTGCTGGGGCAGGTGCTGGGAGAGCCGGCTGCGGCAGCACCCAGCCCCGGGGAGCCCCGGCCACAGCTCCGGGCAGGAGGCAGGTCTCTACCTGGCAGCCGTGCTGCCCTGCTCTCCCCAGGCCTGGCACCATGCTTGCCAGCACCGAAGCACCTCTGGGAAGGCTGCCAGCCCCCATGTGCTGCAGGAGCCTCGCTCTGTTTGGCTGCCAAACCTGAGCAGGGCCTGTTCCCRGGGCTCCATGGCCCAAACGCCCAGAGCCGAGGCCAGGGCTCGGGAAGGGAGCGGGGTCTGCAATGATCCCCCTCCCCAGCCCTGCCAGAGGCCAGGCCATGCCGGGCCGTCTGCCACACGGTGGTGCCAGAGAAACCCTCCCAGAGCGCCCGGCTGCAGCCCCAGCCTTTGGCCCCAGGGTTTTGGCTTGCTTAGGGTCCCCCCTGTCCCCCAGGGCCACGTCTGCTGGGGCCAGCGGCACAGCCCCGCGGCAGCGGCCGAGCATACCTGGATGCGCCGGATGACGGCGTGGTGCATCCTGCACATGTCGGCCAGGGACGGGCTCTCCATCAGGATCTCCACGGCCTGGATGGGGCCTGCTGGGCTGAGGTCATTCATGGCCACCTGGGACAGCCAGCACATCCTCACTGCAATCATCGCCGGGCAGGGGAGGGGGCGAGGGCAGCCCCAGGACCCCTCCCCACGGGCACCAGGCTCCCCAAGAGGATCTCCTCCCCCGTCCCTACTCCCTGCACCCCCCCAACCCATTTGCTCTCCAGCCCGGTACAGGCAAASTCAGCAGAGACGCTGCCAGCCCAGCTGGCCGCATCAGACCCCTTGCCCAGCCCCTCTGAGGGGCATTTGCCCCCGGCCCGGCCCCGGTGGCCATCAGGCCGCAGGAGAGCCCTCGCCCACTCCTCCAACCCCAGCCTGGAGCGGCGGCAGAGGCGAGTACCGCAGGCAGGAGAGCGGCCGCCCGTCTCGCCCGGTGCTGCTGCGGGTGAGTGGATACCCGTTCCCTGGTGAGATGCAGGCTGCCACCCCAGCAGATTTAATCCGGCAGGCTTAGCCCAAGGAGAATTAACACTGTCACTAATCACATTGGTGATATTAGTGCTCTCAAGCGTGAATCAACCTGAGCCAGGTCATTGCCAGCACACAGGCCCCTCGGCACGGGGTCAACTAGCCGTGGCGGGAGAGCTGGGCAGCAATAAGTATTTTTCCTTTCTGCTTAGAGGGGGATTTTCGCATTAAAGGGGTACAAGCTGCAGCAGATCAGATTTACACCCTGAATCCAGCCACATTTTCCCCTTCGCTTTGCAGAGCCAGCAAAGTGCAGCTGGCTAAAGCAGCAGGAAAAGCCCATTCCTTCCTGCAGCCGAGCCCGGCGCCAGGTCGGGGCACGGCGAGTGTCTGAGGTTACTGCATCTCAGCAGGGCTGGCCAAGAGATGGGCCACACCGCTCCAGTGGAAAGGCAACAATAAAGAGGGCCCGCAAGGATCCTGCGGATCAGCAAAGGGATGCTGGGAGGGGACGGGGAATCTGCCTTTGCCCTCACAAGGCCAGCCTGCCGCGCAGGGACGCAGCAGCAGCCCACTGCCCTTCCTGGCAGGGAAATGAGATTATCTGGGGACACCCACCCACCCAGAGAGGGAGAGATGTGGCCACAGCCTTTGGGAAGTCCCGGGTTGGGAGAAGGGGGACCGGCAATGCAGCCCATCCAGCCCAGCACACAAGCCCCAGCCCCACAGCGTAGGCAGCCAGCAGGCCCCACGCAGCACCCAGGCGTCCGGACCCACAGATGACAGCCTGGTGTCAGCATGGCAAGGCCATACATCACCCAGCTCCCTGGCACGAGTGAGGGGCTGTGGGACGGAGCCGGCTCTGTGGGAAAGGGGCGCAGGGAGTTTCTCTGCAGGGCTAACCCATTCCTTGCCTCTCGGACAAGCAGCTGCACCTCGCCTCCGTCCGGTGCCATGCCGCGCACTGATGCCACCTCCCCGCTGCTCAGTGCCTCAGCCCCAGAGTTCTCAGCCAGCAGCCAGCGCAGCGTGGCACAGCTCAGCGGGACATCTGGGGACAAAAGGAGAGAAAGCAGAGCTTGTTACGCTGATGAACGCCATCCCTGAGGCTCGGCAGCCCCGCTCAGGCCAGAGCAATGCAGGATGGAGCGGCGTGTGCCTGGTGCAGCCCCTGCGAGGCCAGGGTGGACACTGGGGCCGTTCCCCTCCCCGCTGAGACAAGCCGAGCTCAGTCACGCAACTGTCATCGCGTCCACGTGCCAGCCCACAAGCAGACACGTGCTGGGGTGGTGACTGTACGGGGTCACGCAGCCCTCCTCACCCAAGGAAGGGGCTGATGACCGCCCCAGCCTGCACGCACAGGCCGTGACAGTGCCATCCCGGCCTCTCCTGGGATGGCCACAAGCCGGGATGCAAGCGCCTCTCCCCAAGGAGATACCCCAGGAGCTCCCGGGATGCTCCTCTCCAGGGACGCACCTGAGCCAGAGGTTTTCAGCGCATTTTTCAGCAGCTCCGAGGACACCCTGATGGATGCCGCCGAGGGGGGCAGGTTTCCCTCTCCCGGGGCCTGCGGCAGCTCACCGGCTTTCACCCCCTCAGGTTCAGTCTGCTCCTGGGATACTTTGAGGAAGGTCTCCACAGGGTCTGGGGGGGCAGGGGGGGCAGCCGCCGGTGGGGAGGCATCTGGCCCGGGGGGGCTGCTCTCAAAACGGAGGCACTGGAGCATGTCAATGGTGCGTTCGCTGAGGGGCAGGCAGATCCCCTCTCTGTCCGGGGAGAGGATGGGCGAGTCGTCTGGCAGGAGGTCATCCAGGGCCTCGGAGGAGTCGGAGCCACTGCCCAAAATATCCCGTAAACTGTAGTAGAGGGCACAGGAGATGGTCAGAGGCAGGTCCAGCTTGGTGTCTGCAGCGGAGCTGAGGGGCAGCGTCAGCTCCCTCTTGCTCCCGGGGAGGAGCTGGTCGATGGGGAAGGTGAAGGTGGTGGCCGAATCCACAGACTCCTCCTCTAAGGCACAGGGGCTGGCCAGGAGCTGAACGCAGAGGGTCCAGCCCTCCTCCAGGCTGTACTCGCTGCAGTTCTCCAGCAGACAGGAGATGGTGATGGTATCTTGGAGCAGGAGGCAGCTCCAGTTGGCAGTGACAGTGCAAGCAATGGGCTTCTGGCCTTCTTGGCTGGACAGCAAAGCCGCGCTCACGTTCATCACCTGGTTCAGGCTGGCCAGGGCTCGGTTCTTCTGGTCCACCGCCTTCTTCAGGAAGGAAACTCTGCAAGGACAAAGCGTCGGCACTGAAATAGCAGGAGGGACGGCAGCCAGAACACCGGCAATGGGAGCGTGGCAGAGGCCAGTGCCAAAGGCTGCTGCACGAAGGGTGCTGTGCTGCCGCGGCAGACGAGCYGAGCCGCCCCTGGCACGAGCCCTGCGCCCTGAGCCACCCCAGGAACTCCCTGGCTCCCTCTCCAAGGCAGCCAGGATCCACGCTGCCTGCAGGGCCGCTCTGCCCACGAGCCCCCATCAGYTGAGCTGACCCTGAGGAGCGGCTCTGGCCAGCCAGACCCCAGGAATCCCCCTGTGAAAAGAGGGGGACTCGTCCGCCTCCCCTCCCCACACGCAGGTGGCCGTGGAGGCCGGAGGCACGTGCCTGCCCTGCCTGTTACCGCAGGCTTGGCAAGCGTGGCGGGGCGTCTGGAAGCGCCTGGCACCCTGCCTCTCCCACCTTCTGCCGCCGAGGCTGTAAACACCAGCCCGCCTGCAGTGCCGGAGCCGGCTGCGCCCAGGGGAGGGGGGCAGCAGGCAGGGCTGCCCTTAAACACTATTTTTATCCTATCGAGGTCAGGGGGACTTCCCAGCCAGGCTCCTGCACTCCGGAAAGGTAAACACTGGAGCAGTTACTGCCAGAGACCTCACAGCTGATGCACAAAAACCCATCTCGGTGCCCGTAAACCCGGCAGCTCGCAGAGTAAGAGCACGAGCGCGTGGTGCCAAGCAGCCCTGCCCTTTACCTCTCCGAGGTGTTGCCTATCCCAGACAGCAGCTCCTTAATTCTCCGGCCGGCCTCAGCAGGCGTCAGCTCCACGTCAGCGTCCTCAGGGCTGCATAAGCCACAAGTCATGAGGCGGCCTTTGGCAGACAAGGCCAGCAGCTCCGACTCACCTGTGGGCAAAGACAGAGGGAGGTCAGGCAATGAGGGACGGCAGGGAGGGGCCGGGAAGGCAGCCGGGGCTTCCCTGATGGCTGGGGGGGGTGGATGCAGGGGGACAGGGGAGCACAGGACAGCACTGCCTGCTCCGAGACAGTGGGAGCCAGAGATATCACCTCCGTCTGCAGAGGGGTACAATGGAGACAGGACACGGACCGTGACAGCACGCCCACCTCGCACGCAGCTCCCCGAGAAGGGGCTATCCCACAGAAGGGAAATGTCCCCCTCCTGCCTGTCCTATCCCCGCGGCTCCTGCTCACCGACAGCCCCGCCGCCGCAGCCATGCTTCCCGGAGCTGGCCGCCCCCAAGCCAAGGCCAGCAGCACCTGGGGGAGGCGCCAGGGGGGTCGCAGTGCCCTGGGAGCCAGCGCTGCCATGCAGGGTCCCCGGCAGCGAGACGCATGCAGCTCCGCAGGCAGCGAGCGGGGCCGGGTGTGGGCAGGGCTGCCTGCCTTGCTCTCACCTGGGTGCCCCAGGAGCCTCTCCTCACTCGCCTGCCTGTTCTGGCCCCGTTTGCCCCGCGTGCTGCTCCGAGCAAGGGGCTCAGTTACGGCAACGGGATGCTTTCCCCCCGTCTAGGCCCTCTGCTCCCTTCCCGAGGGTGAGGGCCACACCTTGCTCTGCGCCCAGGCTGTGGCCAGGCACCGCACGCTGCCCTTGCCGGAGCGGGGAGGTTAGCACCCGAGCTGTGGGGCTGGAGAGCGCAGCGCGTGCAGGCTCCGAGCGGCCGCACAGGAGCCCCCAGCCCAGACAGTGGCACACCTGAACCCCCTTTCTGGAGCGAGCCTTGTCCCAGCTCGCTTGGGGCTCCCCGCAGGCTGCCCTCCGTGCAGGGAGCCCAAGGGGACAGGCAGGGCTGGCGCGAGCATCCCGTGGGAACCTGCGCAGACCAGCCACTTCCTGCGACACCGAGCAGAGAGGAACCGCGAGCGGGCGGGGAAGAGCCAGAGCTGCGAGCACACCTTGCGTTCAGCCCGAGTCAGCATGCTCGACAGAAATGACTTACAAAAACGAGGGGAGTCAACAATAACGGATGGAGGACGGAGCCCAATCTGGACCATAAGGAGGGGTGGAGACGTACGGGCCGGAATAGGCAGCTATCCTGCCCCGCTCCACCCCAAGACCCAGCACACACCCCACTGCCGGCAGTACCTTCTGACGCCCGAGAAGACAAGGAAAGAGCCACAACGCTACAGATACTTAAACTGGCCGGAGACAGGACGGGAGGCAGGACGCCGGTGCAGCTCTCCGCGTCCTCGGGGTCGGAGGAATCGCCGACCCAGTCCAGGTCGACGGCGGAGATGTCCGAGTGCGTGCTGTAATACATCCGGCTGCCGCTGCTGCAGGCGGCGCAGAGAATGGGCCCGCGCAAGTAGTACTCCCTGAGCTCTGGCACCGATGCCTCCTCCCTCTGATCCGCCTTGACGGCCACCATCTTCCCGTAGTGGCCCACGGCCACCACGCAGTCACAGCCAGCGTCTCCAAAGAGCTGCTCATCCTCGGCATCCTCTGCCGCCCTCCGCTCCGTTCTCAAGGCCCCGATGAAGACAATGGGCTCTTCCAAATGATGGAGGATCTTCACAGGGGGGTCTTGGTTTGAAACGTCATGGCAGCCGTCGACAGCCGGCGACGAGCTGAGGGCCTTCAGCGGCACGGAGCAGAGCTGTCCGTCCGGGAAGCCGCAGAGGATCATAGGAGACTCCAGCATGGCAGCGTCGATCCCGAAGAGCAGGCTGAAGAGGGGCTCTTCCAGCACGAAGCCCCCCGAGCACCACAGCCCCTCCCCGGACCCCACGGTGCCTGGGGAGGACGCGCAGCACAGGACGGGCAGGAAGCGGGAGGGTGGGCCGTCCCCCTCGTCCCCAGGCTGGGGGCCGGGGCAGAAGCCCACCTCGCTGACCTGCCGGTACGGGGGACTCTCCTGCTCGGGGCGTGGAAGCTCGTGCAGTTTCATCCACCATTTGCCATGAGCCTGGGACAAGGTGATGACGAAGTTGTTGAGCAGAGTGAACATGCACAGGCTGGAGTCTGGGAAGATGCAGGCGTCTGAGTCCACGGGGAAGACGCCGGAAGGGCAATTGCTTTCTTGGCCGTCGCCATCCGTCTGCTCCATTAACCTTCAAGCAAACAGGGAAGAGCTCTCAGCCAAGCCGTGGGGCGAAGCCAGCGCTTCTCTTGGCTGCCTCTTACCCTGGCCCTCAGAAACAAGCTCCCCGCAGCACAGCTTTTAGCATCTGCTGCAAGAGCGGTGATCTGGAGAGAGCCAGAGCTGCAAACCGCGTAACGCTTCCCGTGCCTGCGGGAGGACGGCCAGGGAGAGGGCAGTGGCGGAAGCCCAACACGTCACCCCAGCCGTGAGAAGCAGCCCCGGGACTCCAGGGCTAACGGCACGGGGCTGGCTTGCGTCCCCGGGGGTGACAGCTGGCTCACCTGCTCTGCTGGTCCAGGGAGACGCAGTAAATGCCGCTGTGGGCACAGAGGATGTAGAGCTGCCGGGGCTGGGGCAGCAGCTCCACGTGCCACACCTGGTCGGGGCAGCGGTACACGGCCTGGGTGGAAAAACAGAACGAAATGTCACCTTCTTACAGCACCCAGAAGGGCGGCGGGGATGGGGCTGCTCGCCGCAGGTGCGAGCGCCGAGGGAGCCGCGGTGCCCACACTGCCAGGCCGGGCAGCGCCCTGCTCACTCTGCGCGGGGGAAAGAAAGAAACGGCTTGCTGGGCAATGCTCCCCCCTGGGCAACCCCAGCACAACTGTGAATTAAAGGCGTTATTTCCTGCAAATGCAGATTACAAGCCATTTCCAGGAATAAATCTACCCCTGGGCAGCACCGCAGCTCACAGACCCAGCCAGGCTTTCCTGGGCGAGGGGCAGCCGCCCTCGGTGAAGAGTTGCAGGGTGTCAGGAGAGGGGCTGCAGGTAATGAGGCAGCCCGTCACTCCCGCTCCCTGAGGGGAAGGAAAATAGCGATCAGAAAGCCGGTACACGATCTACTTTCCTGAGAAGGAGCGCAGTGTAGGAGGCAAATCCTGATATTACAGCGATGGCTTTCTTAGAAATGATAATAAGAACAAATTAAAAAAAGAAGCCGTGTATAACTCAACATGACTGCTGTTAGTCACAGCAAAGACAATAGCGAAACCCTTTGTAGGTGAGAAATGAAAGAGACGTCACTTCGCTCGGGGAGGAAAAAAAACCCTTTCTAGTTTAATTAAACATTTGCCTCGCAAGTTTAGGAGAGGGGCCAGACGGCAGCACCCCCCGCCCCCCAGAAGGGGCCTCGGAGCTGGGTAGGGGGGTCTGGCACCACTCGTGAAGTTCGTTTGTGGATGGCGGACCCCAAGGGAGGGACCCCGGGAAGGACTCTGCCCCCAGACTGGGTGACCAGCGAAGGGGGACACGACTGGTGTCCCCGCCACCTTCGCCCTGTCCCAGGACACCGGCCCCAGGGCACCCTCCCGGTGCGGGGGACGCGGGATGAAGCCCCCCCGCCCTGCCAGGCCGCTCACCTTCAGCACCTTTCCCTCCTGGTCATAGACGTAGACGAACTCGCTGCCGTTGGAGAGGTAGATCTCGTTCTCRTGGCACAGCACCCGGGGCTTGCCCGCCACCAGCCCCCCCACCGGGCAGCAGAAGCCGGCCAGGTAGTCCACCCTGTGGCCCACGTGTGCCATGGTGCCGGGAGGGGCGCGGTGCCAGCCTGGGGGCGCGGGGACGGAGGTCAGCGCTGGGGGGGGCCGCCCACGCTCGAGTGGGCACCGAGGGGGAAGGGGATGGGGCCCCTCTGCCAGCACCATGGGGTGCAGGCTGAGCCCGGCCTCCCCCGGGACCACTGACCCAGCCCCA
>JAYKAV010000223.1:1432014-1464420 GCA_035582835.1 Phoebastria nigripes
TCCGTGTCCCACCCCGCTGCGCCGTGCGTGCGGGCACGGCCCAGCCGCTGGGACGGACCCCCCCTCCCCAGTTTGGCTGAGGTTCCCCCCCCCCGGGTGCCGAGGCCGATGCTGGGGCGCGGGGCGGCTACTACGGGGCGTCGGGGGGCCTGCGGGCGGGCTGGGGCAGCCCCCGCCGGCGCGGGGGGGCTCCGGGGCCGCGGGCCCGGCTCAGCTGGTCCACGAAGGCCTCCACCTCGGCGAAGCGTGCCGACAGCCGCCCCAGCTGCTCCTTCAGGGCGCTGAAGTCCCGGTACAGATCGTCCAGGGCCCCTGACAGCGACCGGATCCTGCGTGGGGGGCGAAGGGTGAGGGTGCAGGACCCCCTCCGCCCACCCCGGAGGGGCATCGCCGGCCCCCGCAGCCCCTCACCTCCCGTAGTCGGGCAGCACGGTCTGGTGGTCGAACAGCAGCAGGTTCCTCATCTGGGAGGTGATGGCAAACTTCCAGTTGTCCAGGACCAGCGTCAGGTTGGCGCAGCCCTTCACCGGTGCCCTCTCGGCTGCGCGGACCAGAGGGGATGGGCTGGCCGGGGCAGGACCCCAAACGGCCCCACGAGCCCGGCTGCAGGCCAGACCCCTGCCCCAGCACCCCTCCGGCCCCACGCCCGGGGGCAGCTGCCCGCCTTCAGGCAGGTGTTGGGCAGGGAGGCTCTGGCCCTGCCCGGACCCGAGCGCCGGCAGCCCCTGCCCGGCAGGGAGGGGGTCCCAGGGGGTTACCGTCTGCTCTGTCGTCCCACGCTGCCGGCCGCCGCTTCAGCTTGGCAGCACAGCCCAGAGCCACGAGGAGCAGGAYGGGAAGAAGTCGTGACATGGCACTGCTGCGGGAGAGCGCGGCGAGAAGTGTCACGGCCCCGGCCAGCTGCCAGCCACGGGCAGGAGGGAGCTGGGGCACCGCATCCCCAACAGCCCCAGGACAGGGACCCCGAGGCTGGGTGCCCGTGGGGTGTCGCGTCCCYGAGGGCCAGGCTGGGCACGTGGGACCCAGCGCCGTCAGAGCCCTTTCTGCCTCCTACCTGCGCTGAGGTCCCAGCCGGCGCGGATGAGGCAGCCGCTTGCCGGGCTCTGCTCCCCCGGCTCTGGCTCCGCGTGGCTCCTGCCTTGCCTTTTCACCGCGCTGGTCTGGCGTGGGGCCCGGCCGCACGCGGCTCTGGCGCTGATTGCAAACAGACCGCCTGGCCGCAGCAGAGCCGCAGGCAGGGGACGGGGCGCCGAGTGCCCGGTGAATGGGGCACAGCGTGTGTGTCCCAGCCCCTGCATGGCGCAGCCCCCACGCGGGTAACAGAGCGCAGGAGGCATGGTGCTGGCTCTCGTTTCAGATGCTTTTATTCAACGTTGCTCGCAGACCCTGCACCCGGGTCAGTCCAGTCCCGGCACCGCACACCGCTGCAACCCCAAACACCAACAAACTGAGGGGAAAAGCAAACTGCAGCCCGCGAGCCCCACGGTGGGGCCGGGCGGCCGCTGCGCTAACGCTGGTGGGACGAAGCCTTTGGCAGAGCCCGGGCAGGCACTCGCCAGCAGCAGCGAGGGAGGCCRTCAGGCACGGGGGTGCCGGGGGTCCCTGCCCGCCCTGCTGGAGAAGGCAGGGGCAATGCTGTCCTGGCACAGGACGGGGCCTCACGCCTCCCTCCTACAAGAAGGGCACGGGGCAGTGCTGGAACCAGTGCCCCAGGGATTTAACTAAGGCCCGAACCCGCAGCGCCAGGGCAGGGGGTCAGAGGCCCTGTGAGAGGAGGGCCGAGCCCCCTGGGGCACCGCAAGCAGCTGCCTGCCCCCTCCCCAGCCCCCAGCCGGGGTCCAAAGGGGAGAGAGCGCAGCAGAAGCGCAGCCCGACCCCCGGCTCCAGCCCTGCACCGGGGAGGACGCGCTCAGAAGGGATGTGGGCACGGGGGAAGGCGCCAGCTGTGGGGGCCGGCTCCCTCGCCGAGCCAGGGCACGCAGGAGGCGAGGCGGGTGCCTGAGTTACGCAGCTCCCCCTGCACAGCCTCGCTCCAAAGGAGGGGACGAGCTGCTTGCTGCCCAAGGCGCCTCACACCTTCCCCAGGAACCAAACTGCTGCCTGCGGGGTGACACGGCACACGGCGGGGACACGGCGCTCCTCCAGCCCCCGCGGTGGATGGGCAGGACGTGGGGTGCGCCCGGCCGGCAGCCGAACAGGCGCCAGCCTCAGCGCGCACAGCTGGGTGCCGAAGCATCTCTGCCGCACGAGAGGGAGCGAGCACGACTCGGCGCCGTGCGTGCCGCGGGAGCGGTGCCAAGCCCAGAGCTGGCACATGCCCGCCCCTTGCGCAGTGCCAAGGGGGGCCCGTCCTGCTCCGGGAGCACTGCCAGCGCGCGGGGCCCAGCCTGGCAGAGCTGCCGTCTGGCCCAGCGCTGTTAACAGTCGTCTGCTTGCCCCGCCTGGGCTGTTTAGCGCGAAAGCTGTCGGTACCTGGGCACCCAAGGCTGGCGGCAGCGACCCACGCAGGCAGGGAAAGGGGAGCAAAGCTGCGGGCAGGGAGATGCCAAAGCCTCCCCGTCACCTCCACTGTCCCGGGAGGCTGCTTTGGGCAGGCAAGCGGGCAGGGAGGGAGGTGCCCTGGCTGGCCACAGCCCCCCCAGTCCCCAGCGCTCACCCAGGAGTGGGCCAGGACAGCAGCTGGAGGTGGCGGGGAGACAGCCYGGCCCTGCTGGGTGAAGGCTGAGGTTAAGTGTTGGTTTCCCAGGCCAGGGCCAGCATCAAGATAAAGCCAGGGCGCCCGGCTCCTGCTGCGACTATGGGGCTGCCCCTGAAAGGGAGCGAGGAGTAACTGGGGAGGGCTGGAGCCACCCCTGGCCCGGCTCTGCACCCTGGGGAAGGGAGGATGGGGAAGGGACAGGCACCACTCCTGCTGCTCGAGGGTTTGCTCTGTATTGGAGTCTGCCACCGTGCCGGTGTGGCTAGGTCCGGGGCAGGCTGCACATCTCGCAGTGGTCCGTGCCCGGCTGGTTCATGAAGGTGCAGTGCTGGCAGGCCCACATGGCTGCCGACACGGCGTGCGTCGAGCCGCCCATGGCACCGTACTCCTGTAGTCCTGAGATCTGGACACCGACTGTGCCTGCGAGAGAAGGAGCCCAGTCAGAGCAGGGGGGAAGCGCTGGGGCCAGGCAGGTCCCCTGCCTAAACCCAGAGCAAGTTTCCTGTCCCAACCCAGGCAGGAGGGTCCCTGCCGAGATGCCGCCCTCACTCCAAGGCTGGCACCCTGGGGAGGCTCCCAGGTGGGGGCAGATCTCAGCACCCCACAGCCGAGCACTGCAGATCCCAAGTCCAGCCCCACTCCCCGCTCGGTGCAGCAGGGACTGCTCGGGACCAGGAAACAGCTTTCCTCCTGCCCGAGCCTCCAGCAGCTGCCGTGGCGGCTTGAGAGCAGCACTGCGCAGCCACCGGCCAGCTCGGCCCAGCCCTGGCCYGAGGGACAAGGGACCCCCTCCCAGAGGGACGCCCCTTTCTTACTGCAGAGCTGCTCGATGGTAGCCCACTGCTCTGATTTTTTCCAGGTCTGTGCGAGCTCCTCATTCTTGGTCCTCACAGCTTCCAGCAACAAGCTGATGCTGTCCTGGAAGCCATAAGAGGGAAATCAGCGCTGGACACTCCTCCGGCACCCAGGCCGGAGCTGTGACCAGGGAAGTGCCTCCCTGCCCTCCTCCACCAGCCACAGCAAAACAGACCTGCGAGTCTGAGCTGCTGCCCCTTTGGGTTGCACCAGTGACGTTCACCAGCAGGGAGCAAGATGCAGTTTATCCCTTCTGCTCCCCCCAGCATGCAGACATACCCCTAAAACCCAAATGCTTCCTTTTCCTCTGCATGGAGGAGGTTATCACCTAACCAGGCTGCAGCCGACCCCCACGCTGCCCCGTGCGGGAGAGCGTGCCGGCGCTGCAGGCCGAGCCTGACTCCCGGGGGTGCAAACCCGCCGTGCCGGACCGCACCGGTGCCCAGCCCCGGCCACGCACGCAGCCCCGGCCTGATCTCCAGCTGCCCAGGGTCAGCCCGGCTGCCCTGCACATGCGCAGTCCTCGGCGCCCTCGAAGCCTCTGGCAAACACATGGCCCTTTTCGCTGGCGTGCTGCTTACACCGGGAAGGTCCGGCGGTGCAGATGTGAGCCAGGGGCCTGGGCAGCCGCCAAGCTCCCGGTGCCCGGCCAAGAGAGGCAGAGCTGCACAGCCAGGAAGTTGTTGGCCTCACCGAGATTTGGGGGCTCTGATCTCGTTATCGTTACAACAGGAATTTCTGATTCTCAGATATTTTCAAAAATGTTTCCAGCTCTCAGAGCCGCAGCCAAGTTGGCTCTGTCCGGTCTGCAACCGTGCTAACAACCACCACCCCCTCACTGCTCCGAGCGCGCGTGGAGAGCTCTTGGTCTAGTCGGGGGCTTTGGTTTCACTTTTTAAACCCTCTGCCGACAGCTCAGCCTAGAAGAGGCATTGGGCCAGCTGCTCGGCCTGTCCTGTACCGGCACCCAGCCGGGGACGTGCCCGGGGGTGGCAGGCTGGGTCGGTGTCCTCCACACACAGAAGTGACACCCCGCAAGGAGCTCAGGGCCCCGGGGACGGTGATGCTGACACAACCCTTTCCTCCCCGTTACGTACCCGCAGAGGCATGACCTCGTTTGTGACCAGGAAGAGGAGCAGATGGAAATCGGAAATCATGTCTAGGAAAACGGAGGAAGTGTTTTGGGACAGGTACGTGGCCAAGCTGTGGAAGTCCTACAGAGAGGGGAAAGTAATAAAGAGAAGTCACTTCCCCCCCAGGCAATAACTTTATTTTCCTATTTGGATCCACTAACAGACACCGTAACATTCCTGTCTCTTTCGGGCATCGGCTGCAATGTGCAGAGACCCTCCCAAAATCAGATCCCAGGCTGGCTGACCRAGTTGCAGCTAACAACTTCCAGAGAAAAGGATCTTTGGGCCCACGCTAGCTCTCCTATCTGAACACTTGAACACTCCCAGTGCATACAGAGCAGATCTCAGACCCAGGAGATGCTGAGCAGAGGCCAGTCAGCTCAGCTCAAAGCCCAGTCCCTAAGGAAAAGAGGCAAATGAGGACAAAGCAGTTCCTTCTTCCCCAACTCCCTCTTTTTCTCTGCTCTTGAACCCAGGGCATCCTCAGAAACAAGGACCAAAGCTGTCGTTGAACAGCAGACCTCTCCTGCTCTGCCGACAGAGCCACAACAGGCAGCGACCCTTCTCTTGTGACAACTTTTGGAGGAAGCCTTTGAAATCTTTGGCACGGCCTCCTTAGAGAAATGAGCTGTTGCTGCTTTAAAGCAACTTGAGCTTTCCGTGCGCTGGCAAAACCCAGCGAGAGCCTCGAGCTGTCCGGCAGCTGCCTCCGCTCAATGCTATGGGCCTCTTGCAGTAAACAGCCTCTGCGTTTTTAAAATCCGTCCAGGAAGAGAAGTCAGCACTCTCAGAGCTGGAGCAACAGACCCTTGTCCCGCTCCTGTCTGCAGGGAGAAGTGGGTCCCGTGCTGTCACCRTGGGGCTGGAGCCCCCCGATCTCTTTGGTGCTGTCTGGGAGGCGGCAGCCCTGGCACAGAGCGAGGAGCCCTGGTCCCCATCAGGTGGGGAGCAAGGCATCCAGCCGGCTGATCGGCATGCAGACGCTGCTCCGTGCAGGAAGGTGTTTGGCAAGCGCTGGACTGAACCGCGAAGGGGTGATTTAAGGGCACAACTGCAGCCATCCCTTTGCAGATATTAGTAAGTGCAAGGGAGACAGATGACCTATCTGTATTAAACACAGCTTTGTTATGAATCGCTCCTTACCTGAGTTTCTCCCAGCACATCGCGGTTCTCGATGGGGAATGGATTTTGAGAAATAGAAAAAGTGTAGACTGGATCCTTGGGGAAAGTTGTAGTAATCTAAAAATCCAAGAAAGGATGATCAGAGTGCTGACAGCAGGAGAGGCAAGTGGGATACGGGAAGCAAGGCTCCTGATAGCCGAGAGCAGGCACAGCTACACATTAGAGCTCAGCCAGGAAGACAGCAAGGCAATTACAGCAGGGATCTTCTGATGGCTTTTAACATTTAAAGCGATATTCCAATCAGCACACCCCTCAGCTCCTGGTGTTTCTAACGAAGCTGGAGGGAGATGTACCGAGCTCGGTCCTGACAAGAGCACAGCACGATGCCRTGGAGAGCATCCCTCTCTGCAAAGGTCACTGGGACGCAGCATCTCCCAGCACAGCTCTGCCCTGTGCCAGGCAGCTGCTGCTGGGGGTGTCACCCTGGGGGTCACCTCAACACCAGGGGGTGACAGGGGAGAGCGCGGCCCCCCCGTCTGGCCACGGGGTAGCCAGGGGACCGTGCTGCTCCATTCGGGGCTGGAACGGGTGCCAAGAAAACACCTTTGCACTTCATTGAACGGCATCACCCCATCATGCTCTGGGTGCACTCACCCTGCCTCCTCCCTGCACCCTGTGCCAAAGGGACGGGGAACGGGGTAACACAACATTGCACCCACGTTACTGAGCTCACAAGCCAGTGTTTGGGCCAGCTTCTGACATTTAAATCAGTCCTGATTCTGGGGGCTTTAAAGCTTTGGTGTCAGTTACTGACTGCTGGGCCCTGTTGGCGAGGCCCTTTGTAAGCAGAGATGCAGAAACACCTGCCAGGACAGTATCAGTATTAACTGGAATAATGCCGTGGGTTTTTTTTTTTTTTTTTTTTTTTTTAAGAGACACAAAACAAGATGCTTCAGTAACTCAGCTTTCGACGCTGCTCCTAACTGTATGTTCCATCAATCTGTTTTCATCTTAATTACACCCCAGGTAGCCTGGAAACAGATGCCTTTACTACTTAAGTAATAAATACGCTCCAGTGCTGCTGACTGGCATGGGGCGTCTGAGGGCCCCGCACAATGGGCCCGTTGTTCTGGACAGGACATTTCTCTGTGTGAGTCACACGTCCCAGCGTCAGCCTGAGTGCTGCTCTGATAAGGGACACACACAGCAGATAGTGAACRGGGATGAAGGGCAAGCCAGTGGAAGCCTCCAGGCTGCCGGCTTCCCTGTGCCCGCGGGACACTGCCTGTGCCAGGGGCAGCTGGACCAGACCAGTTGCTCCAGTGGATTTAATCATTATTGGCACCACCTCTAACTCCAGCAATATCATCTGTCATCCRAATTATTTCCTTTCCTGCCTTCCACACCGTAACAGTTTCCTTTCAAGCCAAAGGGCAGAGCCATGCCCCAGCGCCTGGCAGCGCTTGCTCACGGGCAGGCAGCAGCCCTGCTCCAGCCAAGCTGTGCTGTAGCATGAACTCCCTCCCCCAAGAAAAGGCATTTCTGTACAACCAACCTGGTCTGCTGAGTCACTAAAAGGAGCTGGATTCTTAATTGCTGCTAAGAGACAGACAACTGGAGCTCTCTAATTAGCTCCCCGTGAGGTAGTGCCCGGCACATGTATCCGTGGGGCTGGCTGCTTCCCCTGCTGCGTGGCTATGTGCCAGCTGGGAGCCGTGATAAGACACCAGGCAGTGCCTTCCCAGGAAGCAAGTGTGTTCCCTGGCACCACACCGATCCCAAGGAGCACTGCAGTTACCCCAGAACACACCAACCTCTGCACTAGAAATGCCCGGCAGCAGAGGGAAAAGAAGAAAGAAAGGAAATCTGTCCTATGAATAACCTCCAACATGAATTTCAGAGGTGGGTTAAGAACTTCACTCCACCTTGACCATCTCCTGCTGCAAGCAAACAAGTGCAACAAATACTTACATCTATGATTAGGTACTCAACCGGGAGCGGGCGAGCCAGCTGTGTGATCTCGTTGCCAAACTTGTCTATGTCCTGAAAGAAGAAGAGTCTTATTATTCCTCAGCACGGAAGTGGCGTGAAGCCTAAGGGATCCTGCCCTGGAGATGCCCACGCAGGAGCCCGGGGATCCTCAGCTCTGGCAGATCACTAAGAGTGTAGAAAAGAACCTGCTCGTATGTGGCTGGGTGCTGCAGAGCTGCCCAATTACCTGCAGCTCCTGGGGGCTAGAGAGCTCTGTCACTCCATAAGCCAGGCCCTCTGTTTCCTCGTGAGCCAAGGGAGTGCGCGGTCACAAACCACCTTGGTCTTGTTTGCCTCAGTCATCACCACCGGAGAGGTGACTGGCATCATCTAAGAAGTGTAGATGCCATTTAAGGAGCAGTACTGACTTAAAAGGGAGGGACAGCACCACATCTGCTTTCTCAGCCAAGGCAAACCGGACTTTCTGCAAAACCGGCCACGAGTCTCTCATCCAACTCTCGCTTGGGAATTGGAAATCCAGGCACTTTCTCATACAGAGACCTGAAGAGCCWGCACATCACAATGCATAAACTTGTTTTGCTTTGCCAGACGAATTGAACATAAAGTTTAATTATGGAGAAAAACGGCCAGCATATGTTCATTAATCATAAAATGACAATTAGACGTGATTTATGTCAAACATGCCGAGTTCAAACACAGCTTCAGAAATAAATTCATGAGAACTGACACTTTTCATTAAAGATTCTGTAAGAGGGGGTTGTATTTTCTACCTAAATCATCACTTAACATGTTATAAATCATTCATTGAGCCCCATATAAATCAGACGCCCATAATTTCCAATCAGGGACCTTACATTAAAGTTTACATTTACTGAGCTCTCAGAAGTCCCAGTGGCTGGAGGCAGACCCAGAGCCGCCGCACGCCGGCGGAGCCGTCACCCCGACACCTCGGTGGTTTGGGAGAGCTCGGCGAGAGGCCGTGACCCCCGCGGGGTTTTGAGCAGCATTCCTCGGGCTGAGCCAGCGAGCACCGTGCATCAGGATGAGCTGCCCACGGCTGACACCCTCCTCTCCCGAGCCGTATTTTCTCCTGCAGTACGCCACTCCCCCGCTATCAGCATTTCTCGGTTACGCTAGTATTTACACAGCACAAATATGCAGTGTGGCAGCCAGCACCCCGCTCTCACGCTCTGCTCTCCCAGTACACCCAGACGGACATCGCCCGCGCAGGCTCTGGCACGCTGCTCCCCTCCAGGCAACAGCCCCCCTTCCCGAGCCCCCTCCCCAAGCATCCTCTGTCCCTAGAAACGGCTCCCTTTGTAAAAAAATCTACCTTCCAGTCTTTGAAGCTCCTTTTAAAAGCAATTCCGATAAGGATCTTTTCTCCTTGAACATGACAGGTTGTTGGCCCCGTGGTTATTTCAGCAACAAGCCTGGTGGCTCGTGGCCTCAGATCTCTCTGGCTCTGACAGGAGCAGGAGCAGACGTGGAGCCTTTTCAGGGAGATCACAGGACCTGAAAGCTAACCTGCTCCTAGATCTCGGTGATACCGCAAGAGTCGGGAATCAAATCCAATCAGACCAAATCAGCTTCCCAAACACAATCCTGCCCCTGCAAGAAAGAACCTGCAACAACTCACACATAATTAGCCCATCTGGAATTCATTTTCAAATCTAATTTTTCCAGCACCTGTTCGCTTTAATCTCTGCCTCTGGGGATTTCCATGTTAAATGCCTTCTTTTTAATGTCATGCTGCTGAGGCCTTCAAGACATGCACTAGACTGTTATGACCAAACTGGAACCTCGCTCCCCCCAAGTCGAGGACATGTCCTGACCCTGCCCCTCCCCAGACAGAAAAGCCCCCCCCGCAATGCCAGCACTCTTCTCCAACCCCCATGCACCATTTTATTAGGCAATTATGTTTTAAAGGCCTTAACAAACATCAAGCTGGGAGAATTGCTGGGAGAAAGACATCTTCATCCTGAACTCGGCAGTCGCTGGGGCCCCAGCAGCGCCTCTCGGCACGTTACTGCTGCAGCCCCGGAGCCCGAGACCTCCAGAGCCATGAACGCCCAGCAGCAACCACTCCAAAGGGAGGCCAGGAAGGGGTTAACGAAGGCGCAAGTATTTGGCTCCTGGACAAAAAAAATCAAGCAGCAAGGCCTGGAGGATTTGGACAATGAATCATCCCAAAGACAGCAGCAAACTGGAGAGTGCATCAGGTGCTACGATTAGAGCCTTTCAAACCACTGTTTGGAGGCAGAAGCTGCAAGCGGTTGAGGTCAAACAGGGAAAAGGATGGGTGCGCCCGCAGGGAGCGCGACCGGCCGCGTCGCACACCTCTGCGACACCGCAGGACGGCTGCAGTGGGAAAGGCTTCTGGGTGGCTTCAAGATTTCCAAGACGAGGGTGATGGGAGCAGCCAAGCGAGGAGCCCGGGCGGCTGTCAGCCAGGAGGGAGGCTCCGGCTCCGTGTCCCAGGGCTGGTCAGCCGTTAGCATCCCATGCCGTTAATCTTCCCCATGGGTTCACTCTGCTGAAGGTACCGAGGAGCTGAGCAGCTGTCTGTCCTTTCTGTGTGTTAATAAAGCCCAGCCTTGCTCTTCCCTCTGCTGATTTCCAAGAGCTTTACCGGGCAGTCCTGCCCCCTTGCACAGATAGAGCAGCTGACGCACAAAAATGAAGCGACTTCTCTAAGAGCAAGCGATAGGTCAGTGAGAGTTGAAACCTTCTCAGGAGACTCCTCATGAGCTAATCAAGCATCCTCCTCCCCAGAGCAGCTGGGACATCTAAGGCTAAGAAGGCTTTTCCAGTCCAACACGAACCGTTGGTAGGAGGCCAGGCAGGGGAAGTCCTTCGCTGCTAGTGAAAACTCCCCACAGAAGTCTCCACGCAGCCTGGCTATCGTGTTTTCCCTGGGAAGAGGATTTCAAAGTGAACGGGTGGAAGCAACGTGTGCCACACTGGGGACAGCCTGGCTCAGAGGTCCCGTTCGCTCTAATCTCAAAGCAGTGCCCTGGCTCAGGGCTCTCCCAGGGCCAGATGGGACCACACTGAACAGATGACAAGCCAAGGCCCAGACACCGTCTCAGCCGTTGTAAATGCAAAAAGCATGCGCAGGACTCTACGGGGGCAAAGGGCTCTTTCACAACACCAGTGCCATTGTAAAGGGCTTTCATCTCACACCATTCCAAAGAAACTCGGGGGAATATTAAGGCAGCTGTAAAATGCAGCTCCTTGCAAGGACGACATCTTCATGTTTGCATTGAGCTGAGGCAAATACCTGTGATAAGAGACAAAGCCAGCCAGTCCCAAAATCCAATTATTCAAGTGTTTCAAAGGGTCTGTAAAACACAGCAATCTCTTTCCCCTATTCGGTGGGAGGTTGAGATGCCCATGAAGCTAACCATGGAGCAGAACACGCAGGTCTGCAGGGAGCAGAGTTAGGCAATGCTGCAGCACTGCAAAGTTACGGGCTCGGCAGACTGACTGCAGTGAGCTGGGAGCAGACGGACAGCAGGCACGGGGTGCAGGCAGCCCGACGGGAGTGATCACACCCGGCTGGGGCACTGAGCACCACTTGCAGGTAACTTCAGCTCTGAATAATCAACCCACGGTTTGGAAGGTACATTCTTAGTGAAATCAGAATCAATACGGGTATTTTCTAGAACCAGATGGATAAAGGAGGAGGCTGCTCGAGGGCAGAAGACAGGGAATGGAAAATGCCCATATGTAATATTCAGCTGGGCTCTCCCTCACCCAGCTGAGAAACAGGGTGAAGTGGCCATTGCAACATCGTCGTCTTTACTCACAAAGACAGCGGTTACCCCGACTTGTGTGTCTGTGTCTTGACAAGAGCGACTCCTTCATCAGTTTCGTTGCACTGACCTCACCAAGAAGCGTGTGCCAGTTGTGCAACATTCGAATTGGAAACAGCACTGCACTGTGAYGCTTCACAGACAACCTGGGAGGCGAAGGGGGCTCTTTTCTTCCTTCTGGCTAATCTTACCTGGAGAGGCATCTCAGAGCAAAGTAACTTGTACTCATGGTCCCCAAAGCTCTCGACTTTCACGCTAGAGCAGAACTCTAGCCTTCACGAGCCAGGAAAGCAACAGCCGCATGTAGAAAGCACATACTGCCAATTCCACTGGGGTGGGTCCTCTAAGCAGCAGGGCTAGTGGCCAACATAAAGAGAATGGTAAAGAAATACAGAAATCACAAGGCTAGAAGCTCAGGAAAAACGCCTCGCCTCCTGAGGCAGGACAATGCTTGTGCCATCAGGTTTCCTATTTCCATGGAAGAAAAGCCCATCTATGCTAACACACCATCGAGGTGAGTCACCTTCAGGCAGGAACAGCTGCAGCCCCAGGGGATGTAGTAGCCCCTGCTCCCACTCCACAAACACAAAACGTGGTGCAAACCATGGAAAAACAGCTCGCTGACCAAAGACAGACGTTCCTCTCTTTCCAGGCACCTCTTCGCCTGTGCAGTGAAGTCCCTGAAGCTGCAGCTCTCCTGCCTGCAGCGCGGGTCCTCACCCCCTTCTTGCGCCTGCAGCATTAGCAACCCAGATCACTGAAGTAACAACACCTACTGCGAGCGGAGGTACAAGACACCTTCTTTGAGCAACGTGACTGAAGTACAGTTGTTGGCTTACATTTCGCTATAAATGCAAACAGCAGCACGTTTTCCTATTTGCAAAGCCAAAGGTGAATCTGCTGCGTTACCCTGCTGTAGACAGATACGAGAGTTCAACAGATTTTGCCTTGCATCTGGATGCATATTTGTTCTATAAATACATCCATACTACACAAACATTGGCCTTCTGGTTCTCATCCAATTAGAATAAATTTGTATAGCTCCTTTCATCCTAAAGGGCTTTTCAAATGAATACTTGCATGTTACGCAGAAATATGTATATGGACTTTTCTCTCTACCAGTGATAGCTTCTCAGTCCGAGACAAAATGCAGCAACTACTCAAAAGTGCGGCTTTCTACCGAAAGCTAGCTGGGGGGGCAGCACAGAGGGGAACCCCCACATCAAGGGCTGGGGAGAAAGCTGCTCGGCTCCTGCAGTTTCAGCAGAGAAAGGGGGAGCAGGGCGCTGCACCGCGAAGCAGCTGTCCTCTGCCACGAGGCCAAGCACTGGACTCCTGCTCCTCATACTGTATTTAACCAACGCTTTGACACCATTGTTGTCACCAACCCAGTAACTATGAGGTAGTGTCTCTGACCTCAAGCCTCGCACATTTAATGAGACCCCAAAGGTTTTCAAAGCCAGGAGTGACTAAGCTTTCCATTGATTTAAGAACATTCAAAAAAAATTAAGAGATCCTACAGCCAAACACGTTTAAGTCTGAAGGACAATTACACCCGCCAGAGCAGTCCTCAAGCCTTCCTTGAGCACATCATGAAAAAGGCAATTACGGATAGAAGTTATAAAACATATGAAATAAGCTGCAGCCCGACCCAGTGAATCAGTGGTTCATGGAAATTTCCACAGAAGGCTGGAGCCATCAGTTAGCATTTTGTTTATCTCCCTGCTTCAGATTACGAATGGGAGTGAAGACCTTATGGGAACACCCACTGGCTTCCTGCTACTCCAAACACCCAGGGTGGCCCACATGTGGGACACAGACCTACGGGACCTCCTGCAAGGCTGCACCCTGACTGTGGCACAGCACGGGCTCCTCCGGAGCAGGACCACAGCACGCCAGGAGATGATCTCATTTTCACGTTCAGGGCCAACCCTTGCACAATCGAGCTCCGCTGTATCTAAATCGGACCTGGCTTATCAGCTCCTAAGAGCAAGCCGTCTGTGTGCTAAGGAAAAAGGCACGGATTCCATCTACCTTTCCGAGAGGGCAGATTCCTCTCAAGCACTGCATTTAGCCAAGAGGTGTTCCTCATTTTCAGGTGGTGTCAAGACAAGCCAGCAGTTCAGCATTAAGGGGTGGAGGGGGAAGACAGAGTCTCACGGGCTAGTTCACCCAGGCCAGCATTTCCTGATCTCAGGTGCAGGGCACACAAGAGCATTTTGACTAGCTCCATTTCTGTTGCTGGTGCTCAATATGCTCATTTCAGTCGTCCCAAATGAAGGTAGCTTTGCTTATCCTATGCTCCTTAACGGACAGCTTTAATACAGGCGGCAGGAGCACTGCAGGCTGAGCGGGCTGTGAATATCAGACACAGACAAGAATGAGATAACTAACTTGGGTGATGGATGGCTAATTAGTTGGCAAGCAGCGCCATTAATTAATTCCTCTGTCCTTGCTCACGAGGCACCAAGATACACAAGTTTGAGAAGCAGTGCTATTAGCCTCCACAGAGATCCTGTCCCCAAGTTTCTAACTCAGCCCTGTAGATGCAGGGGGGGGGGCAAAGATCTCCAGAACAACTGTCAAGGGAATAATGACAGTCCATTCATCACAAGCAAACTGTACCGAAAACTGCAGCAGACAGGTTACCAGCAATGCTCTTGCGTGACGCTTCAATAAGAGTATTTTGGATCCACTCTGGATGCACGTATCCCCCGCTGCTCCTCAGGACCAGTTTTTGGAGTTTTACTGTCTGACCGGAGAACAAGACCTGGGCACAGGCAGCAACCCCAGCACTAGAGAGGAAAGCCAGGGGCACACCCCGGTCCTGCCCTTGCTCTGAAAGCCTTCGCACCTTCCTTTTGTTGCAGAGAAGCATGCACAGGGCTGTCTCTCCTCTTGCTGCATGAACTACGCTATCTTTTGTTGCATCTGCTGCCCAGTTGGTGCCTGTAAGCGTGTCATACATGAGCGAATCCCTGGCATCGCATAAGGAACTCACTGCTTTCACTGCACCATTTGTGCCAGCACACATCATATGGCTGTGCAGTGGAGGAAGCTGAACTCAGCCGGGGATTAAAATCAACAGAGAAGCATGGCAAATACTGCCAATAAATACGGACGGGGAGGTGAATTCAGAGTGCTTGCTATGGGTTCTCGGTGGATCACTGCAGACCTCATTTAGAAGCTGGATAGCCAATGGCTACTGCTGCACTGGAAACCATAACAGCACGTTTACGAGGGGGAAATGGAGCTTATGCAATTACTTTGCAGACATGTGGTGAACGGTTACTACTGAAAATAGTTCAGACCTCAAAGACATCCTTTCCTGAGCTGGTCATACCGATTTCCAGACACGCGGCAGAGCCGTTTTTGCAGCTCCCCCCACCCGCAGGCACGCAGCCCTTACCTTATAGAACACATCAGGCACATACTGCTCACTGCTGGACTCCTTGGCATAGCCCAGCTCCGGTGCATCTCGGCAGGGCAGCAAACACTCATCTCGAACCAGCGCCATGCACTGATTTGAGACCTGGTACCCCTCAAAGTGGACCTGGTTGTCGGGACCACCTGGAAGAGAAGAGGCTGGTTAAAAATCCCACATGAGAGTGATTTGCCCAGTGTAACTCCGAGAGACACAACTCAAAGAGCAACATTAAACACGATGGTCTTGCTAACAGTGAAGAATGGCGAGATGAAACCTCTGGTGCTGCTGCATGGGAAGTACTTCTAGGCAAGAATCCCCTCTAAGCTCTCCATTTATTTAGTAACACACATTTTCACAGCTAGCCTAACAGGACAGACCCCTGGAGTGACAGCAAGAGTGCTTTGCCAGGAGCTTAAAGGAGGTGAAGCTGCCCTTTCGGAAGGCTCCCGATAGCATCACCCTCCCACTGCCCTGCAGGTATCTCCTCTCTTTCAAAACAAAAGCCAGGCACACAGCTCCTGTGAGCCTGTTTCATTTCCAAGGAACCATGAGCTGCAGATTCAGGGTTGGTCACCTAGTAATGTCAAGCATAAGAAGAAAAAGTGTTTTCTCAGCCTGTAATGGATGGCTTGGTGGAAATCTGACATGGAAAGTGGAAATTAAGACTCTGGCTCACTGATAGATCACATGCTTGGCGCTTTAATTTGGATAATGTAAGCAACATCAAGGTCATATGTCATTAGAATACAACTGGAAAGAGAAGATACAGACAGATGGTAGGAAAACGTTACTATTTCCAAACGTAGGAATTCAGGAGGGGATAGGAATTAATCCATGTAGAGGATTTAAAGGCAAAGTTGATGCAAACTATCCAAATATATTTATATGGCACAAAAGGAAGGAATCAAGTGTTTAAATAGAAACCTGATGGGCTGATTTAGCAGAAGAGAATGAAATTATCTGGAACAGAAAAGAGGAAATATTCGTTTTCTACCCTTTGATCTCTAACCTCAATCACTCACTGCTCCAGAACAAACACTACTAGAAATTAAACATAGACCAAGACACAGGGAAGGCCTGAACAAAGCAAGGCATCATTTTCTCAGTAAAACACCTTGTTTAAAAAAAAATAGAAATAAATAAAAAAAAAAGAGCGAGCGAGATACAAATCTATCTTTAATGAAAGATGGATGCGTTTAGCAGTCTGGAATGTACGGGCAGCTGTCTGATTGCATGGGCCTGTTAACTGAACGAGAGTGTTTTCACTGAAAAAGGCTCCGGGAACACTTACAAAACCTGGGCTCAGAGGAGGCAATATAATATCACACTTTCAGTTTTTACATTGGATGCTATTTGGAAGTCATGCATTTTTTTCATTGTGTTAAATAGACCCAGAACCCAGCGTATCTGCTCCAGGGAAATTTTAAATGAATACATGTGTCATCCCGTGGAGAACAGCAGATTGAACTTCTAACGCTACAACTCTCCCAGCACATGCCAACATCTCCCCTCACAGCCCGGGCAGCGCAGACCATTCCACAGTGCCTCTGGAGACTTGCTGTGAAAATGGCTAAAATCAGAGGTGACAAAGCAAAGCGTTTTGCAGGCTTCTCTGTTTTGTTCAGGCAAACAAAAAATATTTCCATGCACGGAAGAGCACAGCATCCTACGTAAGGGTTTCCCTGACAGCGACACAAGGGAGATAAAGGTCCCTCCTTTATGCTGAACCAGCCAGAGTAATTTTCAGGATCTGGATTGCCATGGTTCTGCACTGCCGCTTTCAGGCAACAGAATTTGGAGCTTAAAGATTTGAAACAGAAAAGCGAGCAACAGTTATTCCCCTGGCTGCAGGCAAAAAATGCTTTCGGGATCAGAGAGGTGGATGCTCCAGGTCTGAGCCTCAATTAAGTCTCCTGCAGGGGACAGGGTAAATAATTGTAGAGAAGACAGCACAAAGAATGAAAAAATATTTTACTTGATAGAGCAAGGCAAAACCCTTGTTAAATAGGACAGATGGGGAGCAGGATGCCTGACTTCTTCTGGCAGAGCTGCATATTCTTCTTCTATTAACAAGACATAATTCATGTGTAACCAAGAGAGCCGGGGCAAGCTGAGGCCAGTTTATACCTGTAGCCACAACTGTGACAAACTTGGATCCAAAATGACCATCTGGAGAAAGGCGACAGATGTTGGGCTGCTGGTTCTGAAAGTTTCCAGCTGTGATGCACTCTTCCGCACTTAGATAATACGTGTCCTGAGGGAAGAGCAGAAATGTCAATAAAAAGGACAACGTGATGTAGCCTAGACCTATTTCCCTGGTCTGCAGCCAAAGAAAGCTACCAACACCCTAGTAAAACACGCTTTCGTAGAAAGTTGCTGCAGAGACTGGGAAAAGAATGCGACATGTCAGCTCCCCAGCCCTGAGCCTGGCTCTCGCCAGAAGGACCGTCCCACTTCTAGTTCCACCCACCTTTACACACCTTTTTTTTTTTTTTTTTTTTTTTTAACCGGGGTTTCATTTTCCAAATAGGGATATCATTGATCTTAGAATTACAGGAAGCTGAGAAGGTCAAAGTTTGAGCCACGTATATCTCACAAAGCCCAGCCCATAGGAACATCCTCTGACTGAGTCACTTTTGCTCACTGAGTTTGCACCTCACACAACCCCGTTCCTTCCACTCTACTAAATTTTCTTAAACCACGAGCACCATTTTCTTAAAGCAGAGTGGGTGAAGGACTGCAGGCAGCTTTGCATGCTATCCAGACAGCTTCAAACCCCTCACAGTGCTCTTCGAGCTCAAGCTCCTTTTCCTTCAGAAGCTTCTGAAAAACCCCATTTCACAAGAATTCCAGTCCCAGCGTCACCTCCAGCCCGGCGCTGCCCTGGCTCAGTACTCTGCTTGGCACAGCCAGCGTTTATGTGATTACACAAACCCTCAGTACCAGCAGCTGTAATTAGCTGCATGCTTGAATCTCACCTTGTTTCTGCTGTATCGAACAGTCCCTTTCCGTGTGTCTTCAGAGACCAGATCAGTAAATATCCAGCCAACCTATAAAGAAGTGTTATGGAGAAAGTTGCTTTAAGAAAAAAAGAAAAAAACCAACCCAAACCAGAAGAGAGCTTATACATTTTCTCCTAGCAGGACAAGATGTTCTTGGCTCCTTGCACGACCCTGCTGTATGCTGCCTGAAGGAAATGGCTCTCCCAGCTGTGCCGGGCTCATTTGAATCCAATTTCCAGGAGCAGCATGCCAGCTGGCCGGCCGGGGGCACCTGCAGCTTTATGTTTCACTATGGAATATTTTTTCATGGAAAGATCTGGAGGCTGCAAGAGGCCTCTCAGCCGCTACCTCCTCCCACCCACAGCAAAAAGCATTTCCTATTGAGCATTCAGAGCAAAGCAGCATCGGGAGCGCCAGCAGATGACAAAGCAGCTCACATGATCTCATTTTGAAGCTCACAGTCACTAGTTAAGATAAAGCTCATATGTTCCCACTGGAGCATGATTCATTCCAAATCAGAGTCTGCTCTGATCCAAAAAACACATTCCTGCTTTCTGCATTGTTTGCACATAGGAGTATAGATGTGTACACACACACCGCTGCGTGAACCCTTCTACACACATGTGCTAAAACCAGCCCTGGTCAGCCCCCTCGTGACCAACTCCCACAGCATTAACCCTTCAGAGGAAGAACTGCTGATTCAGATTCCTAGCAGAGCCCAGACAGACAAAAATCTGCAACCAGCAGTAAGTTACACGTTAAGTCATATTGATTAAAAATATCTGATGTGAGAAGCAGAGGAAAAGCATGGAAATAAATAACACACACAGAAGCTTTGCTTCAGACACTGGCAAAAGGCTAAAGATCTTATCTTCAGAGAACAAAAGACCTCACCACAGATGTTTATAGTCTACTGTACTGAGCCTTTTCTGATTTGTGTTTTCTTTAGCAAGTCAAATCTTGTTTGTGTACATCTCATTCCTGGCATTCACACGATACCAAAAGATTTCCCGAACTGGAAAATATCAGTACAGGTTTGAGAGACGTCAGCAAACCAGCGGATCCCAACACCCATACGTCCTGATCGGATGGCTGGCAGGCTGTGGGCACGAGGGGAACAGAGGACTGAGGCTCAGCTGCTGGGGGACCCGCACCTCTAAACCAATGTACAGATTAACTCGCCGCAGCCTGCCTGAGCAGTGCCAAGAGACAAGACCCCACAGAGGAGAATAAAAAAAGAAAAAAAGAGAATTCCTCTGCTCCTGGAATTGGAGCACCGATTCTGTCAAAAGGAAGAACAAACTCGGAAGGCAACTCCAGCTACATCTGTGCCAAATTAGCACTCACCGGGGAGATGCTACCAGGAATTTCTCCTCAGATAGGAGCCATAAAGGGAAAATTGTGTTTCTGCTTCTTCGCTAGTCCCTTTGATGTCATTCATGACAGAGGACTGCTGACTTCAGCTGCACAGCCCTGCTAGATGCTTGTGCTCAGGAAAATGCTCTTGTTTTGTTTTTTCATACCTAAAAGCATAAGAGCTACGACACTTAAGCTAGATTTCAGATGTGCCCAAATGGTCTTGAATAACCCCGTGGAGCTGAAGAGAACTGCCGACGACTTTCTTCATTGCCAAACAAAGACGCGTGAGATCCAACAACATCCTAACCTTTCTCAGTCCAAGCTTTGCAGCGATCTCATCCACAACCTCAGCTTTTGGATCTTCCAGGATCTCCAGGCTGTTCTGTGTACCAATCTGCAGCAAAGAAAAACTCGCTAGTAAGACAAAACAGGAAAAAACACAGTACGCTTCRTCATTGTCAGGAGCGAGGCAGAGGATGGAAGCAGAGGTCTGGGCTTCCCCTTCGGCATTACCACTGACCGGTTCCACCCCGGAGACCTCCTCTACTCACAGACCCATCCTGTCAGAGCTCTTCAGCTAAGTTTGCAAACTATGTTGGGGTTTATGAATGAAAGACTCAGCATTTACAAACAGGCCATTACTTTGGAAAAGGCGAGAAATTATATAATTTTTCCTAAAGCACTGTGTTCAACCTGCCAGTTTTGTACTGCCGTTTCGTTTGTTTGAATCTTTGAGCAGCAGAGAAGCAGAAAACCAGTGACTCCAAGAGCCCACGCCCAGGCCTTCCCCCCGCACTCTGGAAAACACGACTCCATCTGGGTGCATTTCGGAGGCAAGCTTTCTCGTGTGGGGAGATGCCATGCCAAGAAGCACAGCAGAGACTGCTTGCCAGGAGAGCAAAAGCTTCCTTGCTTTTACCGTGCACAACTAGAAGCATATGAACTTCCAAAGCAGGGGCTTAACAGCAATATTGAAACAATAGCGGGCATGGCTCTGTTCATATTGGAAAGAAAGGGAAGAACTTATAAAAGGCTTGCAATTCTGCTCTCACACACACAGTCCCAAAGATCCATTTGTTCTTTTCTACTGACAAATCTGTTGCATTTTACTCTAGCAACCCTGCAGAAATCATCAAGAGGAAGAAAACATATGACTCACCACGGTATGTTTGTATATATAATGTCTGCACTTAGAAAAGTGACTTTGGTCAGTGGTGAAAAAGCCAGTAGGCAAACTCAACTTCAAGCCGAGCCTTGTGTTGTGGCAGAGGGGCTTTTTGTATTTGCCACCTCCATTTTCAGCTCTCTCGACACGGAATTCAGCTTTTGGGTTCCCCGGGAGGCCAGGCTCGGCAGGACCCACTCTGGCTGCAGCCTCCCGGGAGGAGTTGGCGGTGCCGAGCGCGGCGCCGTGCGGTGCCGTGCACCATCTAGCGGGGACTCCCGGCTGCTCCGAGGCATCAAATCTCATCCTTGGCCTCTCGATCAAGGTAGCAGACTTCATTTTTGTCTAATTAAGCTGCTTAAATTTTCCCAGAGAGCTGATAAGAAATTGAAGCAAGGGCTGCAACTTCTTTTCCTAGTACAGAATTTGTTTTCAAGCTGTTCTGTACCATAGCCTTGGAAATCCAGTAATCAAGGAAACATGAAAAGTGAAATCCACTGTTACAAAGTCACCCTAGCTTTAAATCATCTGAGCAAAGAGTGAGGTAAAAGAAAGTGTAAAAATAACAAAAAGCAAATCTGGGTTTTAAAATCCTTTCAGTGGCAATAACGCAAAGACATAAATCACATCACCTTTTTCATGGGACCGTTTTCCTTATGGAGCTGCAGTCGGAAATACTGCACGAGGTTTCCCAAACAAAAAAGTGTTTCTGTGTTCCCTGATTATCTTTACGAGTCGACACCAATGCCACAGCACCCAGCTTTTACCTGTGGGGGTTCGTAGATGGCAGCAACCTCTGCCCGGATCCCCAGAGGGATGTCTTTGTGCTCTGTGTACCGGCCATATAGATACCCAAGATGTTGGTTTCCTGTCTTCCGCCAGAAGTCTAAGAAGCGATCTGCAATTGTGTGGTTCTCAAACATGATGTTGTCAACATGCCTGTATTTCTGTTTGACAAAGTTCAAGCGTCAGGCCATCCTCAACTAGGTCTGTTTAGTTTGCCTATCGCCAATACCTTCCCAGCTGCCTGCACACCACCCCTTACAGCTGAATCCTGCCGGAGCAGGGACAGGGAAGGCTAGCGGGCTCCCTCCCTCTCCCCTCTGCTGCCTTCAGCACCCCTCCCCTGCCCAGCGAGCAGAACTCGCCATGGGCTGGACTGTGGGGAAGCGCTGAGCACCCCCAGCACCCCATTAGCTTGGCTTCTTTACTAGGGCCCTTATCCCAAGAGCCTTTGCAAGTAAAAAAAGACTGTGAAATTTAAGAGGAAACAAGAAGAAACAGTGGGTGGCCTTTGGGATCCCATGAGGAAAAAGAGTGGAGTTTCATYGCTAGTGGTGACACTCAGATGTCCCCCACATTAAGAGGAAACTACTGAACCAGACAGATTTTGGAGTCCTTTTCTGCAAGGACTGAAGACCTTAACAGCCAGTTCCCCAGCAACTGCCAATACGCAAAGGCTTCTTGCTCCACATTGGCTGTTCTTGAAGTTATCTCTCCAAAAATAAAAGTCAAGCCCCTTCTCAGCTTTAAGCACAAGGGCTCCTGCGAGCTCCGTCTCACCTGTCTGTTGAGAGTGATGGCACTTGGCTGACACTTTGTGCAAATGCCTTCTGGCCAAGGAGGGTGCCCTTCACAGCCCGATTTGATCTTACAGCTGATGTTTTCCAGGGCAACAAATTTCCCCCTGCGAGAAGGAAAAGAGAAGGCTGCTGTTAACCACGGTAAATGCTTTTGGGTCTCCAAAAAAGCAAGTGGCTAGAAATATCATAGAGGAAGCAGGGCAGAGGAGACATGGTGGCACCAATGCTTTGCATCTTCAGAGGATCTCAAAGCGCCCTGCAAACTCCCACTGGGGGATGCTCCGCTCCTGTGGTCCCCAAGTAACCTCTGCTGCCCACTTAGCGAGGGAGGTCAAGAGGTCGACATGTGGTCCCCGACTCAGCTCCTAAGCAGATATTCGAGCAAGAGCAGAGACAGAAAACTCATGGGACCCTGCTTAAATAATTCATGCAGCACATGGGAAGTAATAGATTATACCATGAGGGCAAACTAGAGCTCCTTTCATGTGCACAAGGCTTCCTGCAAAGGGAAGTTCCCTTCAAATGAAAGTATTACGGACTTGAGCTGCATCTCACAAAGACATTAAAAAAAAATCCCAACGGCATCTAGGAATAGGAGGGAGAAGGTTATATCTCTGCATAACTTATTTAAAGGAGCCACATTTCAGTACACAGTGGGTCCCCCAACATCACGGAAGGGGACTTTAGATCCTTTGCTGAACACGTGTGCCACAGCAAGGCATAAAGAAATAAATACTTCTTTCAGCGCTTCCTCTCTGCTCAGCACTCATCTGGCCTGTGTCACCACAGCATCCTCCACCGTATCATGGGACAGGACGCCTTATTTTCCAGTTACCGGGCGGTGAACCACGGCACCATGACAAGAAAGGGTTTCACTAGGAACACATGGAGCATGGGACAGAGCAGAATCAGGCCCTGAGGAATGTTAGGCGCGTCTTTCTGTCCTATTCACACTTGTAGGTACGAAAAGCTGTTGGTGAATAAAAGCTCCCCAGGCCCACCACAGTCTCAGTGCCTCTCCATGAGGTTTGAGACCCAGGTTCAGAGGTTGGTATAACTAGGGAACCTCTTTCCTTCCATCTGGCCTTCTCTCCTCATCAGTAGTGTTTCCTGGAAGCAATTACATTGCCACAGAAAAGAAAAGAAAAAAAAAAAAAAAAAAAAANTGTTGGTGAATAAAAGCTCCCCAGGCCCACCACAGTCTCAGTGCCTCTCCATGAGGTTTGAGACCCAGGTTCAGAGGTTGGTATAACTAGGGAATCTCTTTACTTCCATTTGACCTTCTCTCCTAATCAGTCTTCTTTCCTAGAATCAATAATATTGCAAAAAAAAAAAAAAAAAAAAAAAAAAAAAAAAAAAAAAAAGAAGAGAAAAAAAAAAAGACAGACTTTTTTTTTTCCCCCCCGTCTTTTTTTTTAACGTGTTGTTTTCTCCTCAGTTTGCCATTCAATAGTTGTATCCAACACTACCCTGGTGAGACCTGTCTGTACTTTCATTTCTATTTTAAAAAAGAAGCTACAACTAGATTCCCTTAAACACAGAGATTTTCTTACTTGTCTGCCCCTCCGGTCAGCTTCCTGATGTAGGCATGGAAGGACATATGCTTCACAGGAGGTTCCAGATGGTTTAAATAATCCTCATCAAAAGGCTGCCAAAAACACCACACAAAGAAAAGCCAGGTCAGACACCTGTCTGATAATACATTGATCACTAAACAAATGGATGTTCTAGAGTCAACCCCACTCACTCTCAATGTGGAAACAATCAAGAAAATTTAGGCTCATTTTCAAGGCAGCTACTACTGTGATAGAAACAGYGGGGCTTTACAACAGCCAGTTTTATTATCGCCTCCTACTTTTATAACAGATTGGCTCCACAAATCAGAACGAGCCTCAAAGGCAAAATGCTTTTTCCTTTCAATATCTAACAACAAACAAAAAGCCCAGCTGCTCAAACAAGGCCAAAGAACTTCCAGAGCACACGGCAGGGAAGCGGGGGAACAGCCATCCTGGCTTGCAGCAACTTTTGAGGGATCACTGCTTCATGCCGTAAATTATACAGCTTAGCACATTTGTAGGCGTTACGAAAGCCGCCTTCAACCTGAATAATACGTGGTTAAACTGGGAAGTGCTGGGATCCACGAGAGAGGGGAGAAAACAAGAAGATCCAGGCAAGAGTGAAGAGGGAGGAAAACTGGAGCTTTTCTAAAGCACTTTCTGTTAAACCCATTACTGCAGAAAAACAGAGCATTAACCAGAATAAACCCAGGGTCACGAAGGCCTAGAGCTTTAGCGATCCTGGATGTGAGCCGGCACCTTTGACAGTGCACGGCAGGTTTCTGACCCACGGCTGCCATCTCTACATGGGCAGCGCTCTGGGGAAAAGCGTTCATACTGGAAGGAACAAAATCCAAGAGGACATGCTTTCGTGTGACTTTCTAGAGCACCTTCTTGGGGCTCTTACCTCCAGCGGTACACAATGCACACATTTACCCAAGGGGCCGTGGCGACACCTACGCAAAGAGAAAGAGAAGTAGCGTTAAAATCTTATTTAATAGTGGAAAAGTCAGACTGTAAAAGTTGTGCTAGACTAACAGTTTTGGTGTGGAAGATCTGTGCAATCATATGGCTCTGAGCAACTCTCCACCCACTAGGGAATATTACAGAGGGGTCACCACAAGATAATTTCACATAAAGAGACAGCAACAGCTTCAGGTTAAATCTGAGAGTCCCAGGTCAAGATCAAACCCTCCTAATGTCTGTGTCACTGGCAAGCGGCTCTGCTCTCTGAACAGCCATGTGAACCAATGTCAGCTCACAGCTTCTCAAGTTTTACAACCCTGCGTTGAGGTTGCGTTTCAATTCAAAGAATTTTAAATCTACGTCACAGGGCTGGCCTGTGTGGTTTTAACAAAAAGACAACCAAAACATTCATCCTTTATCAGTCACTAGAGGATGGTCTGGAACAAACAGGGAAACATGTGTTTATCGGACAGATAAAGACCTGCTGGGTAAAGTTACAAAACAGAGGGGAAAACATCTCCTTCCGAGGCAACCACTTTAAAAAAAACCCGAAACAACAAAATATTCCCCCCACAACTCTGCCCCAGCACTAGGTCAGTGCTAGTTTTCAAAGGAAAGCCTCTAGAGAGGAGCACTGGATGTTGGCTCTTGTAAAGATGAAATGGATGGGATCCAGTTGCAGCATTGCTTTTAACAAAGTATTGTGGCAGATAATGTACATAAAGGACCACTAAAGGCTGCTAATGCACTCAGCGAACGCCAGCATCCCTTCATGTTTAGATTGATATGCACTCACAAATACAGGAACAAGCCCAGACACACTCTTTTTATCATAAATATCCACCGCTGTGCTTTGGCTCCCTGCTAAGAACAATACCTTCATTTATTCTTTTGAAAAATGTGGTCAAGTTAAAGACAATGTTTTTGCCATGGAGTGGTGGGGTTTGCCTTTATTGTTTCAATAATGTGACATTTCCCTCATTTATCGTCAGCCTGAAAAGGTTAGATAGGACTTTCCACGTAAAGGCTACTTCTCTCCAAACTTCCTTGCTGCTGTGGCGCTAAAGATAAACCATTTGGAAGACAACACAATGGGCAAGGGTGAGCTATTCTGTTTTAGAAAGAATTCCTGGTTGCCTTTAAAATTTTCCACTCAAGCCCTTTCAGAAGTTACTTTACAGAGGGGTCCAGCCCCAAGCCCACAACCAGTACAGACATCAGGCCAGGACCCAACTGGGACGTTGTTAATGATGAGCAATAAAAAACAACCATCCAGACATTTTAGCAGCATCAGTGTAGATTTATGGTGATATTAAGTCACCACTGTATTACTACTTTTACAAAAAATACAAGCTGCTTTGTTTACCTAAGCCTCTTGCAGCTAAGAGCTTTGGCAAAGTTAGACTTTGTTGCATTTCTGCGAGCAAAATGGACTCCCTGGTTTCACAGAAAGGTTAGAAAGGCACGTGATGGAAAGGAAGCCAAAAACCAAGCAGGCAGAGACCCAAGTCCCACTTCCACGTCTCTGCCATTGGCTACTTCCACTCACTTCTTTGGTTTTCCCTTCACTTCTTTGTTTTTCCTTTATAAGGAGTGGCTGGATCTGAAGACATAGAAGTGTTCCTGCTTGGGACATGTTAGGTGAGGTGCCACAAGCACCCATCGCAGTGCCGAAGACAGCGACGCAGGGTTGTGTCGGCTCTGCCCAMGCAGGGAGAGATTGCACGGCAGCCAGAAAAGGCGACAGAGCTCAGGTCTCCACTCTGGCAGAGGAGCCGCCCGTGATTTAGAAAACAAATCCAACCTTGATGCTCACCCACTGCTGGCTGGGTGATACCGAGGCAGCAGCTCTGGCTGAAAGTGCGTTTCCCCGTCCGTGCCTCTCCTGCGAGATGGAGACCTGGCTCTGCTGCCCTGCATGCCCGTCACCTCGGGACCCAAACAACGGGGAGCTACATATTGAGACCATATGGAACAGAAGCTACTGCAGACAGCAGGCCCCGGCTTATTAAGCAATATGCCACACACAGAGCATAACCTAGTATTTTTACACAGCACCAGCTGCCAGGACATCCCGGGGAAGAATTCAAAGTATTCATTTTAATCTAGAGAGCTCCAAATGTTTTAGGAGCACAAAATATACGATCACAAGCAGGGGCCACCTTGATCAGAACAATAGATGCTCTGAATGAGTCCTTCCTGGCAAAGGCCCTGGGATTTTGGTATCTGCTTCCTTCCTCGGCTCACCAGAGCTCGATTTAACCTTCCAGGACAATGGCAAAGGCTGTTTTCCCTTGTGAACGTTTCCAAGGCAGTGAGGGATAGAGCAGTGGCTCAGAGGGCAGTTCCCATAGCACGCTTCCTGGCTGCTGGTTTCAGACAAGACATTACAAGCTCTGGTGAGGCACAGATGCATCGGCAGAAACAAAGTCCACCCATACTTACAGCTGCTGGTCTCGATTTCGGTAAATCTTCCCATCCTGTTTGATCAGATACTGGTCAATCTCATCTTCCACCACCTGGGGGGCCCCCACGGGCCGCAAGCCTTGGGAGACAGAGGTGTCCATGGTCTCTGAGGAGGAGCCAGCCGGGCTCGAGGGGTAGAGAAACAGCATATCACCATGCCTACAGGTGTGGAAAAACAACACAGGGGTATCAGCTGAGCATGAGCTTTGCTTCCAGCTACGCTGGAGTGGGAACCCAGGCAATAAGACACACGCTGCTCTCATACAGCTGGAAAGGCTCAAGGTCCACCCTCTCCACCATCCCCATTCACCAACAACTGAACTACACCGGACCGTCACCCCAGCCGCCTGGAGGAATTGGCTCCTTTGCACCCATACAGCGTAGGAAACGCCTGTGCTTGGTTCGTGGCACATTAAAAACCACATTAATGTTCRTACACCTTTAGTGCACACTTCTGGGTAGCAAACCTCCTGGACCACAGAGGAGCATGTGATTTATAACAAACAATAAACACACTAGCAAACRTGGCAGTCCGAAGCCATTCCGTTAGCCACCTCTTTCTGCTGCTTTGGTCGTTTGCACAACAAATGCAAATCTTTTMATCAGGAGACAAGACCGAGGGAAAAAGATGAAGAAAAAGGCAAAAGGAGCCTATGGAGAGAAGCAACAGCTCCAGCAGGGAAAAGGACTAGTGTGAATCCTGTGCACATCAAGTCACAGCCTTCCCAAGGCAGCTGCCAGCACTGACACATTCAAGCGACAACTTGCACGCGGTGGTAACAGCTCTTGTATTTTTAACCAGTTTAACATCATTCTTGACATGAACAGAATGAAAACATTCCCAACCAAACATGAAGCAACTGCACCATTTGGCACCCCTGATCTCCCTGGGCGCCTGGCTACAGAAGGCAGGAACCCTGGCTTCTGCACAGGGGGCTATCAGACCCTGGCATAGAAAAAAAAGATAGCGTGAGTGAAAGTGGGGATGAGGGAGCTTGCCTCAGGCTGTAAAAAAGCAAACAGGAGGCCTGTTGCTGCCTCACCACACCAAGGAAACACAACGCAAGAAGCGACCTAAGAAATGGCTGCCACGGCCTCGCACGTAGTCAATTTGATCACCCTCATTTCAGCACGTCAATCAAGCTTGCCCCTTCAAGTAGTTGGTGAGTGACAGCTGAAAGCGTAGGACTGCTGTAACGTGATGTTGCCTGCTGCTGCCCAGTTCGGAGGGAAGAGTTCAGGCAAGCTCAGAGAAGAGGCACCCTGTTGTACAAAGCCCCCCTCCACCCACAGTGCTCTCTGTCAGGACTCACTTGATTTTCAGTAAGTTGAGGGATTTGTTTTGTGACGCTGTGATCTCTCCTGTCCTGTTTCTATTGGTGTAGACAGAAAACCCATTATTCCTGAAACCAAATTCTTTTGCAACCTGAAAGAGAGAGAAGAATGACAAGGTTTAAGATACCTCACACCCCCGGTCAGATGCTGAAAGCTGCTCAGAGCAAGCGCTAAGTCCAGGGAACTTCTATTGCAAAACTTTAGCTGAATTCATCCGCATTTCTGAAGAGCGCAGGATAACTGAGAAAAATAGAAACACTTAGTAACACAAGCAATCTATTAAAAAAAGCAACTTAAACAGAAYGTGTCTCTCGCTCACACAACACAAATGCAGTATTTTATCTAAATCCAGGCAAGCACTGTCATGACTAGAAGGGGGRAACTATCTTCTCCATTATCCCAGTTCTCTCACTCCAGCCTTGCCAGTACACACCAGCCAAGTCATTCTCATCCTCCTATGACCAGAATTCCTCGGTCCAGATCTTCACCTCTGAGGATCTTTTGCCCTCAGCTCCGCTCTCGCCTACCAGTTGCTACACGAGTTTCACTCAAGCTCTTCCTGCTGTTCTCCTTTCTGTTATTCTCCATTTGCCTCTTTTCTCCTGACGGAACTTACCCTCACAATAACCACCTCTCAGTCCCCAGGCAGGTTTTTTCCCTGCTCATCCTCTCACTAGTTCAGTTTAAGGCTGCTTTACTCTTAATCAATCAAATGCCTCTTCACAGCAGTAGCAATTTTTGCATTTGGCCACTTAAAAACATAATCAGTTTAAAAGTGGCATTAAAAGTTTCTCTAGACAAGTTTCTCCATAAATTCTTAAGTTAATAGCCTTTATTTTTATTAAATACATCTCCCTGTGGCTTTGGTAGGGCTCAGAGACAGTGACTACACACAGGACAAATCTAACAAGCCACAGGCAGAACTGTCACATGAGCAAAGTCACGGAAAGCAGTTTCTCTCCTGTCAGCTTCGCTGCGATTTGTAGCAGCAGGTGATCTGCCGTTTGAATGGAAGCACGCCTTTCAAATGGTTTGCCTCCTGCGTTACGCCTGCCAGAGTTAAATGTTAGCTTGTCAGGCCACAGACTTCACCAATTTTTTGGGGGGAGACAAATTCCACAATACATTAACAAAAGGCTCGAGTTAGTTCCTAACTCGATTCTAACCTGAACGCACCTGAGAGTTTACTTTTTTAGTACTCTTACCTAGGATGTGCTACAAAAGACAGAGAAGATTATCGGGCCCTTATCGCTCTGAAACGTGCTTTCTTGCACACTTCTTTTGCAGCTTCTCTGGAGTCGCCAAGGAGGAGATCCAAGTTAATCGCTAGCATAGAAGAAGCAATCTGATGCCTCTTTAATTACAGCTATCTAGCTAAATACAAAATCCACCAAATGGATTAACATTTCAGTGTTAAAATCCACGGCTATTAATACAYGTAGATCTTAGGTGGTAAAATTTGCAACTTTTCCCTTTCAAGTAAACCCTGTATCAGGAAAGAAACTCAAACATTTCTTGTATTCAGCTCAGCAAGAGAATATAGTTTTCCCCAGATCAACAGGTAATTTTAGTGAGTGCTGATGCTTTTGTTCCGATGGTAAGTGGTTGCAAGGACGATTGTTCCACACTGCCTCGGGTAATATGAACCCTTGAAACCAAGCAGCTTGTTTTGCACAGGTTCCAGAGATTTTGAAAGCAACGCTTTTTTCCTTGGGTGAGACTGTTCAGAGATGGCAGCGGGAGTCTCTGATCCAGCCCTGAAATCCATCAGGATTTTCGCTTGGTCAGGTGGGGATTGCTGTCGTGGTCTGGGCCCAAGCTTCGAACAAAGCAAATAACTCGCAAACAGCAGCAGGTTTCAGTCTGCTCCCCTTCCCCCTCACAGGGGAAAAGGAAATCTAGCTGACTAAAAGAGTGGCCCTTCAGGCACAGGAACACAAAGTACTTCTCTCATGAAGCAAAGAAATCCTAATCTGAGGGTTCCAGCGGAGTTCCAGGAGCGAAGGAAATGGAGAACTGCTCACTCTTAAATAGCAAACTTTAAACATTGAGCAGTTGCATCAGACCAAAGAACAAGCTACAGCCAGCTCCAAATTTGACAACTCCAATACTCAGTGTGTTCTCCTCATCCCAGGGTGGAAATCTTTCTCTGGAGACGCCAGAGGCTCTCACATCGCCTTAAGATCTCACCTTAATTCCTTCCTTACTCTCTCCAAAACCATATTGGAAAACCAGCGGCACACAAAGCACATTCAAATGATATTCAAAGTGCAAATCAAGCAGCTGAATTTCAACTGGATCACGCCTGAAGAGCCAGTCCCTTGCAGCAGGCTTTGGCTATCAAACAGCTTTCCTGTGCCGTTGCCAGCCTCTGCTTCCCCAGCTGCCATTTCTTTGGGAGAATGCTAAAAATGTGCCCTCCCCCAGGAAAGATCCCACCCCAGGAAACTCCAACTGAAAAGCTGAGTAAGTTTTCTTCTTTAATTTCATTATTTTCCCTCTGGAACAGCAATGAGAAAACTGTTTTTGGCTACACCAATAAAAATGCTGTTTTCCACAAGGCATGCGATCCTCGCTGCCGTCAGCACATTTGCCCAGCAAGGTGAAGCGCGTGTCTCCCATGAGAGAGAGCCACTGTGCAGGCTGAGCCGCAGGAGCCCTGCCTCGTCCCGCAGGCGAGCGGGGAAGGCGCAGCAGGGGCTCGGGGTACCTTCTTGAGGAACGTCGCCACCGTTTCTCGCTTCGTGGCCGTGATGCGCTTCACTCCTTCTGGCGACTGCACGCGGATTATCTGCGGGGTTAAGAGGACAGCCCGAGTTAGCGACGGGGGGCACAGAGCCCACCCTGCGCTCGCAGCCTGCTGAAGCCACGTTGAATGTGCAACACAGACCATCCCCACTGCTCCTCCCTCCTGCTTTTAACGATGCTCTTCATAAGGGAGTGCAAATGCACAGGGAAGTAATTTGCTCGTGGTAGGGCAGCACTGGAACGATGTTTGCACGCTGCAGGATGAATTACCCTAATGCACGAGGCACGGCAAAAAGCTGACACCRAGAAAAACGCTAACACTGCTTTTTTTGTCAAAGCTCTGACCTCAGATGTGGAATTAAACTTTCAGAAGGAGGGTGAATCAGAGCTTCCATGGGAGTGATTTATTCCGTGCCTACACACAAACACTGGCCTAACTGGTGCTAATGGGCACCTGCACTGTCATTATGTTTCAACCCACGTTACTGATGCGCGACTTCCATCGCTAATGAAAAGACGAGGAGAAGAGCCGCAAGGCTCAGGTATTCCTGTGCAACGCTGAACAGCAGTTTTGCTGCAACCTTAAGTCAAAGATGGGAAAAACTGGCAGCTTTTGGGGGAAAAGGCCGGGGACAATTCTTCACATACTGGCAGGGAAGTGGCAAACGTAAATGTCGGAGTCCTCGCGCTGCCAGGGACCAGAGAAGTGACTCACGTTGCTCCAACGAGCACGTTCACCTGCTGATGTGTAACGCGGAGCCACGCTCCGGACGGCAACGTGCGTGCTGAAAGGAGGGACACGGGAGGACACGGGAGCTGCCGGCGTCCCGGCATTACCTCGCAGGAGCCCCTTTACGCTCTCCCAACTTTCAGCACGGGAACAAGCCCGGCCTGACGGGAGCGGGAGACCTTTACGGTACCGACGAGCCCCTTCTCCCGCCATGTCGGCGCCCCGGCCAAGATCGGGCACCTTCCCCCCGAGACATCCCCGCCCGGGGCTGAGCGGGACCCCGGGGTCACGGTCCCAAATCCCACACGCTCCGAGGGGACGCTTCCCTGGGGCAAAACCACGGGGAATCCGCCCACGGCACCGCTCCGGGGCGCTGCCCGGCTCGGACACCGCCAGCCCCGGCCGGGCCCGGCCCCGCCGGTGCTGCTCTCCCGGCCGGCTCCCGGCGGGA